>VDFB02028111.1:87162-297115 GCA_007258455.2 Sequoia sempervirens
GAGAGTGTAGGAGCTTTAGAGGGATAGGGATGGAGTGGTTACTCAGTTACATGCCGCAGAGAGGGAGAGAGATGCTGCAGTGATACATATGTAGACATTGCAGGGAGAGCGGGATACAACAGTGGCTCGGTGGCAGTTAGTGCAGGTCAGTGGTGGGATAGGGACAAATATACAGGGGCTACAGGGGGAGAGGGATGCAGCAGTGGCTAGGGCAGTGGCTGCTGAGGAGATGAGAGATCAGGTTCAGGAAGAGATGGCGCAGTTACGCCTATCCCAGGAGGCCTGGGAGCAGGAGAGGAGAGTGATTATGAGGGATCAAGATAGATATCATTAGGAGCGGAATTCCGCTTGGGTTCAAGTTGCGAAGCGAGAGGAGAATGCGAGAGAGGCAGGATTTTGGATGGCCACGTACTACCATGCAGTTCTAGACCCGGCCTAACAGATATTCCAGTATACTCGACAGACACCACAGATGCCAGCGCCATCTCAGTCGTTGGGGACACAGACTTGAGGTTATAGTGATTCACCGGGTGTTACACCAGGCAGGAGATCAGTACCAGATTCACCATAGAGATCAAATGTGGGTAGCTCATTTGGGAGGTGATAGGTTACTGAGTTTTTGACAAATGCAGGGTGGAGCGTGTAGGATTTATCGATAAAGATCAGAGATGTTCTGGATTTTGTTGTTTATTATGTGATGGATACATGATAGATTTTGATGTATGATGGAATGTGACACACATTGTATTACTTTGATTATGATATGAGATAGTTTTTATTGACGCTATGTAGTATGTTTCTTGTTGTGATGGGTGATTCAATTGATGTATGCACATGTATATGATATTTCCTACTTATGTGGATGGATATTTTGGTTTATTTATGCACATGTTTATGATACTAGATGCTTATGTGGATGATTGGGTTTATGTAATTGTGGAATATGGATGATTTTATTAATGCATATATTTGCATGGTGATATGATGTGTGCACATGTTATATCTATGGTGACTTATATGTATGGATGCCTAGTTGACTTATTGTTATGTATGTGTATGATGGATTATGTATGAACATTTTATATATGCAGGATGTGATGTATTAGAAGCTTGACACTTTGTGATGTAGGTGGCTATGCATGCATGGATCTAACATGTTGTGATGCAGGTGGTGATGTATGTGTGGTTAATAATATGAACCTAATATGTGATAATTCTTTTGTAATTTATAGTGAATTAATGATGAAAGGAAATAACACATGGTCATAAGTGTCAATAAGAACTGGCATGATAGTGGAAGATGGTTATATAGTGATTTGTGAAAAATGGGTGTAATTTGTCACCTGTCAAAAACTTTTAGTATCCTGAGAAGAATGGGAGAGAGCGGGATAAATTACTTGCACAACCAAAACCATAGGGTGAATGTAATGCAACTGATGATGAAATGCAATCCTAATATGAGTTGCCATCTTTGGAGCACTGATTTTTGCTATAGCATAAGATACCAGATACCCTGTCATGTAAGACTAAGGCGAGTTGGCATCCAATGCATGAAACAAACACAACAAACAGAAAGGCTACCCCAACACCCCAAGGGCATGATGACCTTGGTCGGGCCAAGTATTAGGATAACCGCAAACACACAAGGATTCCCCAACGTAATAGAAGACCCCAGGGATCTTGGTGGGTACTATGTGGGACAACCGAGAAGACAACAACAAAGAAAAGACCAAGATAAGCCCCTATGTAGACGAGTCAAAGCACACCATGATATGATGGATCAAGGCGACCCTAACAAGTGATGATAGTGAACTTTAAATGAAAAATAAATTCCAAGACATCAAAAGATCACAATCAATTACAAAACGTTATTTGCCATAGGATCAATGGGATGGATGGGATTGATGAGGTCTTCTAGGAAGGATGCATCCTGTTGAGACCGATGATGGATACTAAACTAGAATGACCCAGTTTGACGCCAGATGTTCTTCATTAACCAAATCTTTTGATAATATTAGGATTTTATTTGAGAATAACAAGCCAGATAAGGACATAGACTGACACATCCTACAGACCTAGGGGCTCAGGGGTCAATCAGAGATTAGCCTTGCCTACGTGAAAGCGTAGACCCCTCGTAGTTCATGAAAATACTATGGATAAAGTGAAAAGAGGACAGTGAAGATAGATGATAGACGACCAACATGTGATGGTCAGAATACCCCGGGGGCAGATCAAATGATTAGCCTTGCCTACGTGACAATGTAGGGGCAACGTAGTTCGACAAGTGATGCGATAGGATGAGATCTAGATGGAGACCGACACAATGGATGATCCTATGCGATGACACAGATCAACCGACAAGGGGGATGAACGACATAAGCTTAAAGTGGGATACTAAAAATCTCAGGATGGGGGATAGGCTAGACGGGTCGTCCAATGCTCAATCAATATATACCAAGCGGCCAGGGATGGGATGGGTGAGGACGATAGTGTGGATGAAAGCATAAAATAACTAGGATGCCAGGTAGATAATGATTAAGCCTTCTACGGATGATGCCTGTTACTAGGTTTTTGCCATCCATACTTATCCAAGGCACCACCAAGAGGTGGTTTTCACCATAGGACAGATTTATTTCTCTTTACTATTTTTGAATTTTTTTGAATTTTTACAATTAGGTGGGGTTACCGAGCGGATTTAGGTGTAGAACTTCTTCAGATGCATGATATTGATGGGATCTTCGAGAGGCTCTCCTTCCAGAGTAGTCAACCTGTATAACCCAGATCCATATTTGGCGGCTATGATATAAGGCCCCAACTAGTTTGCCTCAAATTTTCCCTTTTTATCACGATCCTGTTGAGTGTGCTGGTTCTCCTTAAGAACAAGATCACCAACCTAGAATTGTCGAGAATGAACCTTTTTATTATAATTACATTTGAGGCGGTTTTGGTATGCTTGCAAATGATCATAGGATTTTATTCTTCGTTCATCCAGTAATTCCAGTTGTGCAAGCCATGCAACACGAGCATCTTCTTCGCTGATAAGATTCTTCAGAGAAATCCTCAATGATGGGAGCTCAAATTCAATTGGCAAGATGACTTCGACACCATATACTAAAGAATAGGGGGTGGTGCTTGTCGGGGTGTGGATGGATGTGCGATATGCCTAGAGGGCAGGATGAATATGGAGGTGCCAATCTCGACTAGTATTATTGACAACCTTTTTGAGGATGCAGATAAGGGTATTGTTGGTTGCTTCTGCCTGACCATTACCCTGGGGGTAATAAGGCGTTGACCAACGATGCTAGATATGAAAGGTGTCACAGAGGTGTTTCATGGCTTGGTTTTTGAAGGGTTTGCCGTTATCAGAGAGGATGGTGGATGGGATACCATATCTGCAAAGAATATGGTAAAGGATGAATTTTTGAGATTTGGATACCGGTGATTTGTGAGAGTGGTATTGCTTCCACCCACTTAGTGAAGTATTCAGTGGCGGTAATTATGAATGTATGTTCGTCAGATGATGGTGGGTAAATCTTGCCAATCAAGTCGAAACTCCATTGAGAGAATGGTCATGGTGCTAGGAGGGGCTGAAGATCCTGTGCTGAAGCATGAATTAAATATGCATGTTGTTGGCAGGGAAGGCATTTCTTCACAAATTCACAAGCATCATGCTCTAATGTAGGCCAATAATATCCAGCTTGGAGAATTCGTTTGGCCAAAGCCATACCATTTGAATGAGCTCCACAAACACCACTATGTACTTCCATTAGTGTAGTGTGGGCTTCAGTCTCATTCAAACATCTAAGGAGGATTCCATCATACCTGCGATGATAAAGCATATCACTGATGATAATGTATCGAGAAGAGCGATGAACAAAGGATTTGCGTTGATTGCGTGTAAGATCTGGGGGTATAATATTATCATGGAGGTAGGTGTATATGTATTGGTACCATGAGGAAGTGGGATCCACAATGTCGCACACCATGTCAGTCTCAGGGATATCATATGCTAGGATTAAAAGTTGTTCCACAAGGAACTCACATTCCGTCCGATCTTTGGGCATGTCAATTAGGGAGCTGATAGTGGCCATTGCATCAACTGCTTTATTCTGTACCCTAGGAATTTGTTCAAATTGTATAGAGGTGAAATATTTCCTGAAATCATCCACCATGCGCTTGTAGGACAATAGCTTATCATCTTTGGTTAGGAACTCATCATTAACCTGCCTAATGACTAGCAAAGAATCACCAAAGACTTTCAAATGAGTTATGTGCCATTGCTTTGCAATTCAAAGGATGATGAGGAGAGCTTCGTATTCTGCCATATTGTTGGTACATGGGAATGCTATCCTGAATGATTTTGGAATGTAGTCACCTTGAGGGGTAACTAATAAAATCCCTGTGCCTGATCCATTATGAGTATAGGAACCGTCAAAATACAGTGTCCAAGCTGGCGCTTCCGTAACTGTGTAAACTTCTTCGTCTGGGAATTCAGTGTTTAGAGGGTAAGCATCTACTAATGGTGTCTCAGCCAACTGATCAGCTATGTCCTGTCCCTTTATGGATTTCTACTCCACATATTCTATGTCAAATTTGCTTAGGAGCATGACCCACTTGGCCATGCGGCCAATCAGAGTGGTTCTAGATAGCAAATACTTCAGTGGATCAATTTTAGCAATTAATTTGACTGGATGGTTGAGCATGTAATGTCTTAATTTCTGTGTGCTGAAGACTAGCGTGAGGCAGGCCTTTTCCATGGGGGATTAGTTTAATTCATAGCCGACCAATGTCCGACTGATGTAGTAGATCGCCCTCTCTTTCAATGATTCATCATGTTGTGCCAATAATTCCCCCAACACGATTGAAGTGGTAGAGATATACAGCAGGAGAGGTTTCCCTGGAATCGGTGGCATCAAGATCAGAGGATGAGCTAAGTATTCTTTGATTTTATCAAAACCTGTTTGACATTGTTGGTTCCATTGGAAGGTGGAGTCTTTCTTCAAGAGATGAGTGAATGGCTGACACTTATCCGCGAGCTGGGCTATGAACTGACAGATGGATTGCATCTTCCCTTGGAGACTTCTTAACTGTTTTAGATTGCGTGGGGGTGGCATGTCCAGGATAGCCTTCACCTTGGCAGGATCCACTTGAATACCCCTTCGGGAGATGATAAAACCCAATAGTTTTCCTGATGTAACCCCAAAGACACACTTTTTTGGATTTAGCCGCAACTTGTACTGCTCTAATCATTCAAAGATATTTTTCAGGATGGTAGGATGTTCCGCTCGTGTTCTGAATTTTCCTAACAAGTCGTCGACATAATCCTCCATGATGATATGGATGAGGTCATGGAAGATGACTGTCATTTCCCTCTGATATGTTGCCCCCACATTTTTGAGACCAAAGGACATAACATGTTAGAATCCAAGATCACCTGCATGCAAATGAATACCTGTCACATGCAAAAGACATGTAGAACCAAAAACAATGTTCTGTAAACCTCTCAGTAAAAATGCATTAAGAGAATCAATTATTACAATGTGATCAATCCTTATGAAGGAGATCAAGAAACCCTAAAATGAAACCCTAGTGTGCACACTTAATAATTAATAATTAATTATTAATGTGCCTAAGTTTAACAAGTAATAAAGAGGAATAAGTGACTTAATTAATTAATCAATGTGATGTAATTAATTAAGCATAATAACAATTACTCTAACACTATAAGATGAACTTAGGAAGAAGCTAAAACACTAGAATAGGATGCATGAAAGAAAAGATGGGTCCCAACAACTAGGCCTGTCAGGTACCCATTTATAAATGCAAGAATAAGTAAAGAGAAGGAAAAGCCCTGTGGGACAAAACCCCCCTACAATGAGATAACATGCTGCAAAGAAGCACTGGAAGAACTCTGTAGAGTAACACTGGAACTTGATATAGGAAATCAAGGAAATATTCTTCTGTATACTACTGAAACCAGATGAGAGTCACTGATTGACTCGAGGAATCATGATAAAGCAACAGAAAACCCGATGCCACGGAACACTGGAAAACTCCAAACTGGAACAACTCTGGAATCTATGAAGCAGCAAGAAATTATTGAATGATGTATTATTTAAAATGAAGTGCAAAGATGCAAGATACACTCTCCCAACTTTCCAATGCCGCAAACGAGGCGAAAATCAGAGATCGTGGCAAAAAGTTATGAGCTCGGAAGTCCAAAAACAACATATGACTTCAAACAACAATAAATATAGAAAAGCAGAAAAACACTATAAAATAAACTACACCAAATGAAAGTACTCGGAACCAGCTTTCCGGCGATATCTCGTTTGCCCGATTTCGATACCGTATGCCCAAGTTATGGCCAAAAGAAAAAAACTGCTCTTTTAGGGCAAACTAGGGTTAGAGGGCAAAGAGGGGCCGGCCGTACGGATGACGTCATCATGACATCATGCTGATGTCAGCAAAAGCAAGGCATTAATTTGACGGCCGTCTGGCCGTCAGCGCAAAAAAATGGCCTCCCTACAAAATGAAAAAAAATTTGGGCCCCTGGTCCTGTGGGCGACCAGGGGCTGGAGCAGAGCTGGAGGTTGCGGTTCTCCATAGGAGAAAAAGAAAGAGACTAGAAGGCCCCCCCACAATGAAGAAACTCCTGACTTAGGCACATTAATAATTAATTATTAATTATTAAGTGTGCACACTAGGGTTTCATTTTAGGGTTTCTTGATCTCCTTCATAAGGATTGATCACATTGTAATAATTGATTCTCTTAATGCATTTTTACTGAGAGGTTTACATAACATTGTTTTTGGTTCTGCATGTCTTTTGCATGTGAAAGGTATTCATTTGCATGCAGGTGATCTTGGATTCTAACATGGTATCAGAGCTTAAATTTGACGGCCTTATGGCCGTCATTGCCTAAAACAACTGCCGATACAATTTACAGGACCGGGGCCCAAATTCATTTTTGCGATTTTTTGCGGCGGCCATAAAGTGTCAATGCTTCTCCTGACTAGAATCAAAGATCCGCATAAATAATCGTATCTATGCAAAGACATCAATCAAAATAATGTTTCTGTCATACCGAAATCAATTGATCAATCCTTATGAAGGAGATAAAAACCCAAAATGAAAACCCTAGTGTCTAATAATAATTAATGATAATGTGCCTAAGTTAAGCTTAAGAAATAATAAAGAGGAATAAGTGACTTAATTAATTAATCAATGTGATGTAATTAATTAAGCATAATAACTTATTACTCTAACATAACATTGTAACAAAAAGTACCCTAAGGTGTTGTGAAGGTGGTCTTATGTTGGTCCTCAGGTGCAATTTGAATCTGATTATAACCAGAGAAGCCATCCATAAGGGATAGCATCTCATGTCCTGCTGTGAGGTCAACCAACATGTCAATGTTAGGCAAAGGGAAGTCATCTTTTGGACAGGCCTTGTTAAGATCCCTGAAGTCTGTGCAGATCTGAATATCTCCATTTGGTTTGGAAATTGGTACTATATTGGAGATCCACTGAGAGTAGTCAATTGGTTTGATAAAACCTGCATCCAGTAACTTTTCCAATTCCTTCTTGACTAATAATGCTACCTGTGGGTGCATCTTGCAAAGCTTCTGTTTGACAGGCTTGGCATCAGGGCGAACATCTAGATGGTGTACCACTAAAGCGGGGTCCAAGCTTGGCATGTCTGAATATGGCCAGGAAAAGTTAACAACACCCTCTTGGAGTAACTGGACAATGACTGCATATTCCGGATCTGAGAGTGATTTAGCTACATAGGTGATTTTAGGATTTTCAGCAGTACCCAGATTAACTTCTTGAGTCTCTTCAATTAGGATGGATGATCATCTAGAAAAATGAGTTCCCATAAGGGGAAGATGAACATATCCATCCTCTAGCGCCTCTTTGAGGTTTTTGCCATCGGATGCGTCCTTTATTTTTACTTTTTCAAGGTCAGGGAGTGCCTCAGGGAGGTTTTCACTAGCTGGCTATTTTTTATTTTTCTTGTTCTTATTTTTGCGACTGGAGTGTTCATCCTCCCCCAGTCCCATGAGGTTGACATATGTATCTGCAGACATATTAATGGGTATGCTTTCACATAGATCCCAATCAATAAGCTCAGGGTGGTGAAGGGATAGGTTAATGGTATAGGCGGATAAGCATTCAAACATGGATGACAGGTCAGTTTGATCGACATCATCGTATGCACATATGATGGATTCCTCCTCAGGTATGTCTTCCAATGAGGCATTGTTCACGGCGACACTATTGGAAGTATTAGATGATGTTGTAGGGCTTTTCTGTTTTCTGTCATACCCAATCCCTATTTTCTTTGGCAGTTTTGACATATCAATAGGTTGCAACCGCCTGTGTTCTTCTTTACCTAGGCCCCTGCCTTGGTAGTTATACTTTTCTGCAAACTTAGTTGACCACGAATATGCTTCCTAAAAATATTCCTTTAGAGGAGGATCCAGTTGGGGTTCTTCTCGGTAGACCCATTGGCTTATATCCTCTTCTGGTGCATCTATCTTGACACTAGGGGATCTGAAAGTGGTGGTAGGGATGTTTTTACCATTGAAGGTGACAGTCTTGTCTTCCTTTGGAGTAGTGTGTGAAGGTTGACCATACTCGTGTGGTGAGGGTGGCATGGTTGCTACATTGAGAGCAGTATGCATTTCGTATTCACCACACCCTTTGTCAATGATTTGGACTTTTGTGACTGTAGGATCAGTGGTGGAGGATGGAGTGGTTATTGTGGTGGAGGGTGGATTAGTAGATGATGACTGGGATGCTCCCATTTCAACCTCGGGACAATAATGTAAATGGGGAAATGACGCTTCTAAAGAGCAGAAATATTCAAATGGTTGGGGGTCAGCATAGATGGTGACTTCTTGTCCATTAACTGGGAATTTTAGGCACTGATGGTATGTGGAGGGGACGACTTGCATAGCATGGAGCCATGGGCGGCCAAGGAGGAGATTATATGGCAAGTCCAGATCAAGGACATGACAGGTAATGTACTGAACCACAGGTCCCACTTGGATAGGAAGACTAATAATTCCTTCTAAATTCCTTTCTGCATTATCATAGGCCTTGATTGTGATGATCTGATTACTTAAATCTACTTGAGTACACCCCACCTATTTTATGAATTTCAGAGTACACAAATTGAGGGCAGAGCCATTATCTACCAAGACCCTTTTTATTTTATGACAAGCAACCACAACTTCGATATACAAGGGGCGATTATGATTGACATCGATGTTTGGCATGTCATTTTGGCTGAAGTGCAGTTGATGAGATAAAGCCAGGTGTCCTACCAAAGCTTGGAATCATGTAGGATCAATGTCATTAGGTACATGGGTTTCCTGTAGGGCTCTGTTGAGGATTTCTTGATGTACAGGGGAAGACTTAAGTAAATCCAAAATGGAGATATCAGTAGAGGTCTTTCCTAAGTGATCAAGGATGTTGTACTAAGAGCTTACAGGAGTTGATTGGGCGGGTGTGGAGACCGCAGGGACAATGATGCAGGCTCGTCGTGTAGTATCAACACACTGAGGGTCTTTGGCTTTGACATGTATCATGGATACACGAGGTTCTACCTACTCAATGTAATGAATAATGCCCTCGTAATTGAGGGGTACATTCTTATAGTTCACGTTATTTGTGCTGTTGTCTTGAGGATTTACTGTTGGAGGTGCTTGGGCCTTGATTATGGTGTGGAAAGGCATTTTGATATATTTGCAATTGAGCATTGGACGATGAGGCCTGACTGGTGTCAACCTTGATATCTCCTCGATCAATGAGATCTTGGACTTAGTTTTTCAGACCTTGACACTTATTCAAAGAGTGTCCTTTGATTTTATGGAACTCACAATATTCATGTTCCCTAAACCATGTAGGCTTGGGCTTGGATTCGTCAAGTGGCTTGGTGATAGGATACGTGATTGGATAATTGACCTGTAACAATTTATTGAAGACAACACTTAGGGGTTCCCCTAATTGAGCATACTGGCGCTTAGTGTTCCCCTGGCTGTTTTGATTTGATTGTTGAGGAAGATGAGGTGCCCCCTATGGTACAAATATGGTGTTAGGTATGGAGGGTTGTTGTCTCAGGGATGTGTTAGCCACTTGGACGTGTTTAGTATCAGTCACGCTGTCATTCACTGCGTTCTTGTTCTTGTTCCAAAAATGTGGCTTATCTCCAAATGACCTTTCTTTATCATGGCCATGTATTTTAATGTGCCCTTTGGCAACAAGGGCACGTTCAAGGATAGGTCCCTTTTCCACTATTTCCGTAAAAGTGGTGACATAATGTAACCTAAAGTTATGAGCCATGTCGGGATGAGAGTTCTCCACGAAGAGAGTGACCATGTCCTCTTTCAGAGGGGTTTTCATTCAGCTTGCTAGCGCATGCCACCTTTGGAGGTAGCTAGTAAAGGTTTCCCCTTCACGTTGTTTCTCTTTGAGGAGATCTAAGGTGTCACTGTCCTCCAAATTGAAGGAGAAGTAGGAGACAAACTTTTCTGACAGGTCTACAAAAGATTTTATGGATCCCTTTTCGAGGGTCATGAACCACTCTAGGGCATTGCTTGCCAGGCTTCATGGGAATAGACACAAGAGATAGTTGTCATTGTGCATAACCTCTTGACACTAGGAGTAAAAATCCTACAAGTGGGCCTTAGGATCTTTGTTCCCCTTGTATTTGTCAAACTTTGGCATTTCAAAATGTTTAGGGAAGGGGATCAATGAGATGGAGGGATGGAATGGATACGGGCATATGTCTTCGAATTTGAACGATTGTTTGCCAGCCCCAGCTTGAAGATCCTTCATAGCAGCTTTGATTTCCAACAGATCTGAGTTGACCGGTGGCGGGTTGGGGGGATATTGATGATAGGATGATAAAGGATCTTGCTGAGTGAGCGTCAGATTGTTGAAGTACAGATTTTGATAGTTGGTTTATGACATGCCTTGTTGGTAAGCTAGAAGATTTTGTTGATACAGGGGCTGTTGTTGTGGGGTATAGTACGAATTTGTTTGATAAAAGTGTGGGGTAAACTGTTGAGGAGCTTGGATGGGATGTTCTGGAGTGGTTGGTTGGTATTGAAGGTACTGTTGTGATTGTTGGGAGGCCACATAAGGTGGTTGTAGATGAAATTGCTGCTGATTATGATATTAGTAGTGTTGAGGGGGTTGTTGTTGTGATCTCAACTGTTGTGTGGGCCGAGATGGGATGTTGTGTTGTGATTGAGCCTGCGGAAGTAAAATGGATGCGAGAAAGGGGGATATGGTCTGAGCGATAGGTCAAGATGGATTGCCTTGTGGTTGGTAGGGTGGTTGTTGTGAAGAGAGCAAAGTGTTATGCATGGGTTGTTGCTGATGAGATGGATGAGATAGCGTAGAAGCATTTTTTAAAGGGGGTTGTTGGGTACCACCCAGAACATTCAGTTGGGATGTGCCTTGTGGAGGTAATTGAGGCAGAAGATTAGATTGATGAAGCTGTTGAGATGTATATGAAGGTGATGGTAGAGTTGCGGCCGCAGGAGGTGGAAGCAATGTGGTAAAGGGGGTGCCCCCAGTGTTGACGGTAGGCTGATTCGAAAGAGGTGGTGCTGTTAGCGTTACTGGCACAGGTTGTGGAACATTTTGTGGCATACCATAGGTGAAAGGATTATTGGGATCGGGCACTTGAGGACCCCCCATAACTGAGATTGGAGCATGTGGGGGATGGTTAACATGATAAAGAACAACATTGCCAAATTCAGGTTGATGCCAACCCTCAACCAGAGGAACATTGGGGATGTACGAACCCTCTGGTGTATTTTGTGAATGTTGGGGTACGTTAGATGTAGAACTCCTATATTTGGATAAGTCAACACCTGAGGGAGTTTTGACACCCTTCTTAATTAGGTGGGCCAAAATTTCTTCCCCATGCTTTTCAAATAGACAGTCAGTCATTTGTACATTGGCGAGATTACTAAAATGTTCCTCAAGCGTGAGTTCGGGTTGATTAGCCATACTCTCTTCATCGTGTGGTGAGTTGTTCTAATTTTCGGTGTTGGAGTGTGATGAAGTACCATTATGAGGATCTTGGGGGATGTTGTTAGGATCTTGAGCAATATTTGTACCATTGGTGGGATTTGTATTGTTATTAAGGTCTTGAGACATGTTCGCTTGGGAATTTTGACCTTGTGCCATTTGTTTCTTAACTTGTGACCTAGTTTGAATAGGCATGCAGATGTGCTATGGGTGGATTACAAAGATGTTTTTGACGAATGATTCAATTGTGATTGGATTTAGATCAAATTTTGTTGGAGTGGATTGGATTTTGACTAGATTCAATTGGATTTTGATTGGATTAGATTGGATTTTGATTGGATAGATTGGATTGGATTGGCTAGATTGGATTGGATTGGATTGGATTTTGATTTTGATTGGATAGATTGAATTGGATTGGATTGTTAAGATTGAAAGGATTGTGTTGGTTGAACGAACGTGATTTGATTGATTGGATAATTTGGTCAAATGATTGGGTTTGATAGATTTGGATGATTGAATGGGTATGATTGGATGATGAAAGATGTGAGAGACCCTGAGTTTAATCGAAGAAAGTTACCTTTAGTGACCTAGAGCATTGATTGATTAAGTGGATGATCATGGCACCGAATCCACCTCAAGATAGAAATGGATTGATTTTAGCCGAGGATGATAACTTATGACACCAAATTCACCTCAAGATGGAAGTAAATTGATTTGAGTCGAAGTTAACGACTAATAATCAAATTCAAGTGCTAAGGTCAATTTAGGTAACCACTTTGTAACACAAGGTTAAGGCAATTTGATTATGGGTGGTGTTTATGAGATACAGGTTTGGTGATGTAAATGGTAAAATTTTGATGTTCACTAGGTGATGATATGGGCTTTCGAATGGATTATGGGAAAATTTAAAATGAGCAAAATGATTGAGGACGTTTGTGGAGAATAAATGGGGATTTAGGATGGTTAAACGAAGGTTTGTAATTATAAAATGGAGGTTTAGAATGATAAAATGGAGGTTTTGGGATGATGAGAAAAGGTTGGGAATGATTAAATGATGGTTCAGAGGCTAAACAGATCCAAACGAGGCGATTTCGGCTGTTCAGGAGGGAAAATTTGCCCCTCTGCAGTAACCAGAAGGGAAAATTCACCCTTCTATAGTAAATCAAGGGGCGCAGTCACCCTTCTACAATAAAATAGGGGTGCAGTCACCCTTTTGCAGAAAATTAGGGGCGTAGTCACCCTTCTGCGGTAAAACAGGGGCGCAGTCGCCCTTCTACAGTAAATCAGAGACTTGGTTTGATGAAAATGACTATGGCAAGGACTTTAAAATGATAATCATAAGGCCAATTTGTCAAAATTTTTACTGGTTTCTCACAAGAAAACACTTTCAAGCAAATACAATCCTATGATTAGTGTTAAAGGTATGGCCAACGTGGTCTTAATCTAGGATGCACAAGGTGTCTAGGGAGTCCTCAATATACTCTCGGTACGTGAGGCACAACCATGAACACCAGCCCACCACAAGCGTGAGTCGAGAACCCCAGCGAGATACTAAAGGGCTCAGACCAACTCTTCACGTCTATCTAGGTATCACCCTAGCTTCGATGCTCCACCAATTATGACGCGACTAAATTGGGGTATAGCTTTCGCTCTCCCCCCTTTGTATACCCCACCGGTATGCATGGTTGGAATCATCCCTTGGGGTGATGGAATCCCCAAGCAGGTCCCACTATAAAGAAATCACTAACTGTCTCCAACTACTCCCCAGGGTTACACGAAGTGGAAGGGGAAAGTGATAACAGACTAATGCCCCCTTTGGGCAACACAAAAGGATAAACACATCAAGCAATGAATATTACTTCCCCTAATTAAACTATATTCTCATATTAACGAAAAGAGCAAGGATAGCTTTAAAAATCTGAGCAAATGGATAGCCCCTCAAGCAAATGTTAATTGTTTTATCTCGCTTTCTTCATCAATTTCACAAGAATATGCTGCAAAAAGTTAGCAAAAACACCAATATCCTTGCAAGAAACAATGTTAGGGGGTTAGTACCTGAAAATAGAAAAAATCGAAGCTAAAATGATAATTTTACCTTCCAAAATGTGTTGCTTTGCGGTGACAAGAGGGTGTAGTCACCCTTCTGCAGTAAATTAGGGGGCGCAGTCGCCCCTCTGTGGTAAATCAGGGGCATAGTCGCCCTTCTGCGGTAAAATAGGGGGCACAGTTGCCCTTCTGCGGTAAATCAGGGGCACAGTTGCCCTTCTACAGTAAATCAGGGGGTGCAGTCGCCCTTCTACGGTAAATCAGGGGCGCAGTCGCCCTTCTGCAGTAAATTGTTAGCACAAAAAGTTTAACTAAGGGGGCGTAGTCGCCCTTCTGCAAAAAATTGTTAGCACATAAATTTTAGCCAAGGGGGCATAGTCACCCTTCTGCAGAAAAAAGTGTTAGCACATAAATTTTAGCTAAGGGGCCATAGTCGCCCTTCTACAGTAAATCAGGGGGCGCAGTCACCCTTTTGCAGAAAATCAGTGGTGCAGTCGCCCTTATGTAGTAAATTGTTAGCACAAAAAGTTTAACTAAGGGGGCGTAGTCGCCCTTCTACAGAAAAGTGTTAGCACATAAATTTTAGCCAAGGGGGCGTAGTCACCCTTCTGTAGAAAAAGTGTTAGCACATAAATTCTAGCCAAGGGGGCGTAGTCGCCCTTCTGCAGTAAATCAGGGGGCACAGTCGCCCTTCTGCAAAAAATTAGGGGCACAGTTGCCCTTCTGCAGTGAATCAGGGGCACAGTCGCCCTTCTGTAGTAACCAGGAGGGCGTAGTCGCCCTTTTGCGATGTATTCCTGCAAAAAAACTCAACAACAACAAACGTGAAATTAAGGAACCCACTTGTGGGTCCCACTGGGCGTGCCAGAAATGTGATATCAAAATGTTTAACCTATTCTAAGCAATTAAAATGCAATGGGAAAAACATAAAGAAACACCTCAAGATTAGCTTAAGGAATTTGTAAATGCAAAGAGGAAAAGTGTAAAATGGTGCTAAATAGATATAGCTCCATTTTGCAGCTGAAACTCCTTTGTTGGCCCTTGATTTTGATTTGGTTTGTATGCTCCTTGATGGCTTTTGATACAACTAAATGAAAGACTTGACTATGTGTTTGAAGGCAAATGCAAATAGATGAAATTGATGGCTAAATGAGTACACAAAATGGCTAAGTGTTGGAAATGCCTTAGAAGATGGGATATTTATAGAGAAACTTGAATTCTCTAGAGAATTCAATAGTTGGGATTTATCCAACAAGGCCAAGATGAAGGGCTAAGGTGAGTTGAGGACTCACAAGCCCTCACATTTTGACATGTGGAATGTGAGATGGCTAAGGGTGAGATGATGTGTAGGTGATGTGGAAGGGAAGTACATGATGTGGAGGAAGGACAAGTACCTTCCAAGTACCTTAGGGAGTGAGAAGATTTCCTAAAAAATGAACTTCTTGTCCCCAAGTGGGAGTGAAAATGACATTTGAAGAATTTTAGAATTTCTCAAAAATCTCCATGAGAAAAGAGAAAGTGGTTGGAGAAATAAATGTGAATTCATAGGAGAATCTAATGGATAAGAGAGGGTCTCCAAAAATGTGGGAATTAGTCACATGTGCATGAGGTGACAAGTCAAATATTCTAGAAGCCTTGGAAAGATAAAATATGAATTAAAAATTCACATGGGGAGGAGAGAGACCTAGGATGAATAAAAGTGAATTAAAAATTCACATAGGAAAGAGGGTCAATGCCCAGAAAGGAAAATAGAAAGATTGACTAAAAAGTGGTGCTAAAAGTGGCTAATGAATTTGATTAAAGTTGTGCAAATACTTGATTATAATAATTAATGGAAGATTAGAGACAAGTGGCAAATGTAGGAGGATGTGACATTAATCCTTGATTAAGAGGATGCATACCCTAATTATGAATTAATTAAATTAATTCAAATTAGAGATGGATTATGGAGGATGTGACAAGGAGAGAAAAGAATTTTAAATTGATTTTAATTCAAAAGATTAAAATGACTAAATTAAATAAATTGGTGTATTTATTTAATTTAGAGAGGAGAAAGGTACCAGATAAAGTGTTTAATTATTAAATTAAATACTTTAAGAGTCTTATGTGAGAAGTGTAATATTAATTAAATAAATTAATATTGACAGAATTGATGAATAAAGAGGTGAATTTGATCATATGGGAGTGATCAAATTTGGGTGTCTACAATTAGGATGTAGATGGAAGGATGATTTTATTGGTAAAAGGATGTTGTTTTATGATAGGAAAAATTAGGATTGACAACAAGTCCAAATGATATGAATGCAAGAGGGAAAATTTGGGTGGGGAGATGATAATGAGGACTAAGGTAGGTTAATGAGAATGAAGAAGGTGTACTATGGTAGACCTAGGGTTAGGTTACAAAATTATAAAATATGAGTTTTTGACCAAGGGGACTTATAGAAAACAATTGAAGGCCATATTCTATAGGATAAATCAGAACCAAAACTTCACAGAGCGCAAGCATAAATTTGGATAGAGGTGTAGTTTTAATAGATGTGTGGTTTTAGACATAGGCACAACTTAATAGAGACAATGTGTAGTTTCAAATAAAGGTGTCATTTGATAGAGAAAAGAAACAATTTAAGACACAAGTGTTGTTTGACAGAGTGTAGTTTTAGGCACAGGTGCTGCTTTATAGAGCAAAGGCATAATTTTAGACTTAGGCACCACTTGATAGATTAGAGGCACAATTTTAAGCAGAGGTGTAGCTAGGTGTGATAGAAGCATGATTCTACAGTCTGGTAATTTGGCAAGAGATATGGACACAAAAAAGTATTGGCCAACTGATTTGAATTTTCATGGTAAAAATCCTAGTTTCAACCCTATGTGTTGAGTGGCTTATCACTAGTTTGGCACATGAAGACACGCCAATCACTTTAGGACAACCCTAAAATTAGTCAAGTGGGAGTATAGACTTAATATGGGCCCACTCATCAAAGATGTAATACCTACAAATGAATGGGTAACTAGGGTATGCAAAGGTCATGTACCACCTCTACACCCCTTTCCTTGGAAGTATAAGGACCTACCAAGGGATTGTTGTCATCTCAACAAGAGTGAGTACATGGTGAGTAACTTCGGGCATGATATTATACCCTACACCATACTAAGCTATAATAAAATGCTCTTAAGCTAGGCTATACAAGATCTCTAGGTGAGTCCTCTAAATACCACAAGGGTACATGAGGCATAATTGTGAACACTAGTCTTGTTGATGGTGTTTTCTGCACAGCAACAACTCAGGCAGAAAATGGTATTCTATCTCTCTTGAAAGATAATCTTCAACAATAAATTATTGAAAATCACCCCAAGGTCTCTCAGGTGTCAGGTCATGACAATGCATAAACAACTCAGATAATATGTGAAAATGCTGGTAATCACAATCGGACCTTACTACAAGCAAACTGTATCTTTCCAATTTATCTAATTTTGCAATATGGTGATCTTGAATCCTAAATCTAACCAAATGATAAAGAAATAGCAAAAGATGAGGGTGTAAGAGGTATAATGAAATCTAAACTATTTCTAAGATGAACAATGCAAATGATAGATACATGGAATGGACCAATCCCAAATAACCAATTCCTGCTTAACCCACAATGCAATATCACAAGAACGGTGCAATCTTCTAAGGCATACAGATTTTCAAATCATAGACATTCATCCACAATCGAACTAAGCACAAAAAGATGTATGGTCCAGGTTGACTTCACCAGTCTACTACAATCAGATAGTTACTGGGAGTATAGACCAGAGATTGCTACAAACATTCCAAGCATGAAATCATGAACATTATTCACCAAACTAATCTAATTCTAAATCTAACATTAATCCAATTTCTTCAAGCAATTTCAAAAGAAAGAACACCAAGAACCATGCAAGATAAACTAACACAAAAGAATTCACCAGAGAAACCACAATGCCTTCAATTGTATTAGATCACCAAAATATAGCAACAATTCCACTATTCTGTGTTACAACACCTACTCGAAAGAACTAACTACTATCTCTACTACAAAATGCTCTAGCTCTTTTCTTAGTCTAGCTTGTCTAATTCTCTACTATCTGTTCAATCCTTACAAATGAGGCAAGAATGCCAATTTAAAGAGAACCCTCAAAACATGTCGGCCTAGCTAGACATTTACAAAATAAAAATAGCCAAAACAAGTTGGCCTTAGGAAATTCAAAATAAGGCACACATTAAATGCCGGTACATCATCAAGGTCAGCCATAACACATTCCTCAATGCAACTCAGATCAATACATGCCCTATAATAATAGGGAAGCACAAATCACGAAGTAGCATGGTATTAACTATTGCCTCCCTTATCCTTGTTCTAATCCAGCAATTCATGAACTTTCAAAAGTACCCTATCCAACTCAGCAACAGGTGGCAAGGGTAGGATTTTGAGTCGACATTCGATTGAGTCAATCTCTTCCTTTGACTGCTTAACCATTTTATCCCAATCACCCTTATATGCAAGGTACTTATCCATCACAGCTAGATAAGTAGTCGCATCATCTAGTTGGTGCCCTGTCATAGAATCTTCAATATCAGGGGCATAGACATCATGCCACCATTTCTTCAATTGTTCAAAACTCGAGTACTTAGGGGCGATCTTCCTCCTGCCAGTCATTATCTCAAAAAAGGTTATGCATCCATCATAAGCATTAGTTAAATTGCCATCAATTTGCTTCCTTTGTTTATATATCTTCTTGATGACCTTCTACTGGATTTGTAGGGCTTCAAACCACTCCCAAGGCTCATTAACCTTAGATGAAGAGAGAATTCCATCAAACACCAGCTGATCCTTACCATACTCCATGATTGTTTTTGTTTTCTGTAGTAAGAGATCAGTGTCCTCCTTATCTTGAGATAAAACATGATCCAACCAATCCTTAGCCCTTACTACATCCTTTCTAGTTGAAAGGATCTCCTTTATTGCATCATCTCCCTTAGCCTGTACCTCCTTCAACCAATTTACTATAGCCAGAGTAGAAGCTTTCATCTTTTCTATTTCAGAGATGGTCTCCTTCTGCAAGAAACCAGCAGCAGCAGAAGAGGATGGGTGAAAATATTGTAAAGGATTCATCAAATCTTCTAGAAATTTCGTAAGCCTTTCATTCTCTCTCTTTAGTTCATGCTTAGACCGTGTTTCCTTCCTCAATCTTCCAATGATCATTGTACTAGACCCCTCATATTCTTCAATATCTTGCTCCATAGAAGTAGGCCCAAGATTGATAGTCTGTATATCATAATCCTTCCCGGTGACCTCATCTTTACTTTTATCAGCAGCAGGGGTAGCAATATGAATAACCCTGTTACTAGCTTCATCTCTTTCGATCTTGGAAACCACCTTGGCTACCTTCTTCCTCTTACCCTTTCCAATCTTAGCCAACATTTCATCCTAATTGAGAGGAGTGTCCTTAACAATGACCTGTTTCCTTATGATCTCTTTGTTTAGCCAATCCGGAACAACAGGATCCACCTGGGTTTCATCCTCCTTAACCTCTTCATGCTGATCTACCGTCTCATCCCTTTCCTTTTCAGGAGATTGATCACCTTTGTTTTCCAACTCTGGCTCCTCTTCTTGCAGGGGTGATGGAGTCTTAACAAGAACATCCTCCTTCTCAGGGGATCTATTATCTTTACTACTTGCAGGAGAATCCTCATACTGTACCAACGGAGAAGAATCATTTCCACATCTCCTACCTCAAACTCAGTAGCTGCGCCATAAAGTTCCCCATCCTTAAACGGTTCTGCTTCCTCACTGGTCTCATGTTCTTCGTGAGTTGTCTGCTCAGGTATACCCAATGAAGGAGAGGTATCTTTCTGTTGTTCCATAGTGGATGCCATTGGAAGAGGATCCGCCTTCTGCATAATCTCCTTGGGAGATGGAGTTCTTGACCTTCTTGAATAAACCCGAGGTTTCTCTCCCGAGTTCTCCACATCAACCATAGGAGGGTTTGCTTCATCCTTAGAAGTTTCTTGATCTTTCTTCTTTGAAGCCCTGGTTGTCCTCATCCTTTTTGGCTCTGGAGGAGTGTCTTCTTTCTCTGCTTTCTCAAGTTCCTCCTCTCCTGTAGACTTACCTATTTTCAAAGTACGACTCCTCTTCTTTCCTTTGGGTTTTCTTTTCTGTTCAAGTTCACCCTCCTTAGGGCCTCTAATTTTAATCTTAAAAGGTGAGCCTACCTTAGTTTTTCCTGTAGAATCATCCTCACCAGACTCCTCTGAGGTGGAATTAGCATTCAAATTTCCCATTAGATTGAAGGTGCAAGGTACCTTCTAGCTCTCCAATTCCCATACTTTATGTTTCAGCCATGACTTGGTGGATTTCATAATAGGAGCCATTAATTCCTCCAGCTCAGTTATCTCACTTTCTGACCAATTTATCTCTCCAATGGGTCTGTCCTTGACTGATTCAAATGCATGATCCTGGACTAAATTCTCGTCATCCTCTAACTGATCAGGAATCAACTTGACATTGTACATTCTGATTACATCAGCTGGAAGCCTATAATATCTTTTCTTTCTCACCTCAAAGTCGTCCTTGTTTTTCGCCCAGTAGTCCTCTAGATCATCTTTGTGGTGATATTCTTTAGTAGCCTTCTTCTGTTCTTCGCCAGTGATGTCAAAACTTACCCTCTTAGAATGGAAAGAGAAACCAAAAGTACTCAACTCCTCCCTTGATGCTTAAGCTGATTGGATTGAAGGGAAAACCTCACTTATACCAATTTTCAAAGGAAAGTCCCCACCAAACCCTGTCTTGTGCTTTGCCTTTTTAACAACATCGAAATCACATATCTGCTGGGTAACCTCCAAGAGTATGATATGGTCAGTGGGATATCTTGGCAATCTATATGGAGTAGTCGGACATCCATCAATTTTGATATAGGAAAAGGTGGGGAATTGTATAAACTAGGCTCCATATCTTTTAATCAGTTCCTTGGCTCCATTAGAAATTCTCACATGCTCTGTGTTCTGAAGCAACCTAGTAATATGCATAGTGAATGCATCATTTGCTCTTCTATAATTTAGATTCCCTAGGTGCAGCTCAGGGTACACCTCATAGATGACATCTTGCCCAAATGTTCCTTTTGGACTCAATCCCTTGTATGGATAAAATCTGGCAAATACATATACCACATAAGATGTCATGGTGAATTTCTTTGTCTCCAACACATCTCTCATCTGCCTATCAATCATTGCACTAATAATCCTTGCCCAATGGTAATTGATGCCTTGCTCAATCCTATTAATGACATGCACCATCCAATTCTCCAATATCCCAGCACTTTTCAAGCCTGCCACCCTGCTTAACAGTGTGATTGCATCATATATATCTTGTCAGCACTTGAGCCTGTGTAGCTATTTAGGCAGCTTGGAGAAATGAGATTTTGGCTTTTCCAGCCAAGAATTGATCATCTACTGGGCTTTGGTAGGTTCATCCTCATAATAAGTCCTAGCCAAGTCCATGTCCAAGGCACACACACATGATAAGTCTGGCATATCAAATGCCTGGGCAATGGAGACTGGATTAAAGTTTTCCAATACTCTCCCATCAGTGCTAACAATCCTCTGCATATCAAAGTCATAGTGCCGGGCACACTCCAATATCAATTCATAGAATTGAACCGCAGGAGGAAATCCTGCCACATGAGCCAGTCCGGATTTCACCACTCCCTTGGTCAGGACTGATAAATCCCTCTGAGCTAACCTTTCTTTGAACTCTTCATATCTCCAAGCTCCTACATTGGTATCTGAGACCTCTGACCAAATTGAAGCCACCTTACTATCCAACAACTGATTCTTCATATCCAACCTTATTCTTTCAGCATCTGTAACTGAGGATCCCTCTGTATCTCCCTTGGATTTTCCTGCTGCTGCCTTGCTCGATTCAGCCTGCATTCATAAAAGAGCCTCATGAAAATCCAATTATCATCCATACTTCAATCAAAAGGTTAGCCTCGAAACCACATGAAATCATTAAGATAAATAATTAGTTATCAATCTAAAAAATCCAGGAAAATTGGGTAATCTGGAAAAATTCAGTCGGGGAAAAATTTCAGAGAAATATGACCTAGACGGACTCACGCTACCAAGACGTCATTCATCAAATAAATCATCAATATAGACAAAAGAAATACATGATTATCATAAGATTTACCCCCTAAACAACAAGAAATCATTATTCAACATTCGATTCATTACCCCAATTTTGAAAATCAAAATCAAGTGGAACCAGGCAGAAAACTAGAAAAATCCGGATAGTTCAGATTTCTGTGGACAACTTGAAATTTTGGGAACTCATCATACTCCGGGGAAAAGGCAAAATCCGAGAAAATCCGGGTGCACAGAAATTCCGCGGACACCTTGGAAACCCGACGATCGTTCAATGCGCAGACCGTTAATCGAGTGATCATACAAACTCCCTATCGGAATTCAACAAACACGAACTCAATCCCAATAAGCCAAATTTTGATTGTACCTAAATTTAAATTCCCAAAACTCTCAAATGGTTGATCCCTGCAATGAAATAATGATGCCCTAAAGTTAACAGCCAAACCTCCGCCATGAGAGTTAGAGCAAGCTCAAAATTCAGGCAATCTCCCTCAGAATGATTGAACTAGGGCACACCAGGGTCTCAAGTGTTGTGAACAAGGTAGAGCCAGACACAGGACAAGAGGGTCACGACAACTCCACCAAACTTAACAACCTTGGGCAGACATACCAAAACCCTACCTTCACAAATTATACCAGATTACATGCCAACAAGGCAACACCCTAACAGGAACGCCCAGTCACAGGGGTATACCCAACATTCAATCGATAAACAAAGGGATGCACAATGCAGATGTTAAAACCCGTGGAAAGGTGAGTTCAAACCCTACTTCGATAAATATGTAGCCATGAAAACAAGAAGGGCCGACCCAAATAATCATCAACAACAACCTGAAAGATTTAATCACATGTGCAAAACAATAGGAGAAGTCAACAACGACTTACCATGGATTAAATCCGAATGAACCTCGAGCCCAAGGTGATCACTGTGAATCAGGGTGCCCTAGGGGCGATAATATCAACACAAACGCCCAAGGAATCCACACATGAGCAGACCAAATCCAATGACCAAAGCTCAAAAAGAACAAACTCAAGTGCAAGAGCAAATAGAAAATGAACAATGAAATCAGGAAGAGTGCCAAAAGACCTTAAATTCACCCACACTCGCTCCAGAGAAGACGTACCTTAAGCATTAATGACTGACAAGACATATTGAGGAAATTCAGAAACCCGAGGTCGAAACGAAATTTCAGAAGAATCCGAGCCAGCTGGACTATCCTGATGAGCATGAATTCCACAGACGACGCACTCCTCCGGGACTCCGACGAAGTCCGGGAAAATCCGCATGAGCTGAAAAATCTCGGACTCGGGTCAAAACCTGAACTTCCATCAAAAACCAAGTCTGATCGATTCAACCTTTAGGGTAAGACCAAGGTAAGCAAGACCAACATCCCAAGACCTTGAAAGGACAAATCCAATAAAAACCAAAGGTCCAAGAGAAATCTGAAATAAAAAAAATAGAGGGTCCCTACTCCAAGTGGGGCGTGTGTGCAAAATTGCACAACAAGTCTGTCACAAGTGTGTATCAAAAAAATTCGGTGGGAAAGCTCGAACCAACCCTTCACCTATTATATTGGAACCGCCCAAACATCAAGGTTTTTATAGACACAACACAACTAGATTGGGGTAAAAATTTCATTCTCCCACTTTAAATACCCTATTGATAACACATAGTTTAGGTTGTCCTTTGGGGTGATGAAATTACCAAGCAGGACTTCTAAAGGGAAGGAAAATTCTAGGCGTTTTTGATCCCCGAGATCACACCAGGTGCTAGGGGAGAGCATGCACGTAAAATTAGCAAAGTCTTAGGATCTAATATAAAACACAAATGAGGAGATACAATAGTTTTTAATCTCCAAGATTGCTCTAGGTGCAAGGGGAGAGCATAAATCTATGAAAACCTCTAAACAAAGAAAAAAAGAGTTCTTTAAGCACTCCTCTAACTTTAGTGCCTAAAATTAGTGAAAATAAATAGAATCCTGGATAAATGAATCTGCAAAACCACATATTAGTAGTCTTAAATTTTTAGTCTTACATAGGCATAAACTAGCTGCACCACCTGTTAGTCCAAATATTAGCTCAAAAATCCTAAAACTTAAGAAAATATTGTAGACTAAAACAAAAGTGCATTTCTATCAAACAAAAGCATATTTAGTCGATGTGTGGGCACAACAATCAAAAATAGAACTAAACAGTATACCTTGTAGAAATGTAACTTTACTAAACGAAGGCACCAAGAGTCAATATGAGGTGAAGGGTTACAAAAACGAGGACAAAAAAATGATATAAAGTACAACAAATAAGATAGAATGCATAAACACACAATCTTTCACCTCAAAACATCTTCAACTCCATGATTGAGCTAAATAAGCATGCACCCAAAAGCTTATTAATATGCTCACAAATAGTTATAGGAATATGAATTGCTCTAGGGATATTTCAATAGAATCTTGTAGACATTGAAAAATGTCCTGGATCTGTGAACAACATTTTTTTGCTTCAATCTCTCTTCTTCCCTACAAAATAAAGTAATTTTAATTATTTAATTATTTTACCACATTCCTCTATTAATTAAATAATTTTTAATTATTTAATTAATTCATGTTCCCTTGCTTTATTCTTCTTTTTGATCAATTAAATAAATTAATATTTATTTAATTGTTTCGCTAACATTCTTTTTCCTTTTCATAATCATGTGAAGATGGAGTTGTTGTGTGTGGGTGGGAAGAGGAGTGGAGCTGGTAGTTTGAAATCACAGGAGGGAGATGGAGAAGAATTTGAGGATGATGATGTAGATTTGGCCTTGCCTCTTGCGGTGCTCTGTGTGGGTGTGCTTGATGCAGTTAGAGCCTAGTTTTTGTCCTGCATTGGTGTGAACAGTGGGTTTTTTCCTAATGGCATGGCTGATCCTAAGGCTTTTCTTATTGGTTTTGGGCTGATCGGGCGTTGGTGTCTGATGGTGGCTTTTTCCCTTGCTATGCATGTGGTTCTAAAATGGTTGTTTTCTCTCATGTTTTCATAGTTGTGGCTTTTTTGACTCCTCTCTTGGGGTCTTCTATTGGTTGGGTCCTATTCTCTAGACTCTAGCACGTTGAGGTCAAGTATATGCTTGTGTTTTGGAGCCTTAGCTATTTTTTTGGGTTGGCTCATGTGTTGTTTTCTGAAGATCTCTTGGAGCCGTTTTGGAAGTTTCTGACTTGGACTAGTGGTGGGATTTCTTCCTCTCTCCCTAGTGTTCTTCCTCTACAACACTCTTGGCCTTCTTCCTTGAGCCTAGTGTGCCTCGAGAGGGTTGTGCCTCAAGATCTATCTACTTGGGAGGCTGATGGGGACGTGGTTTTTGTCCTCTTGATGCTGCTTTGGTTGATCTCTGGTTTTGTGGTGGGAGTTCCCTTGCCTTGGTGTGGTCCCTGTTGGGCTTCTTCTTGTGGGAGGTGGATACCTCCTTATTCTCTCTAGTTTGTGGGGAGGCTTTACTACCTCTTGTTATGTGGTTCTTGTGGCTGAGCTGTGTTTTGTTAAGATTGGTGATTACGCTTAGGGTTCAGTACTTTGTTTTCCCTAGGTTTTTAAATGAGGACTATTTTGAAGGGGAATCTTGATCTATTTTCTCTGATTGGAAGGGTTTGTTTCTCTCATTGGCCCTTCATCTCGAGTTTCCTTTGGTTGTCATGTTCTTCCTTGTTGAAGGATGGGTGGTTTCTTTCTCGTTTCTCCAGTCCATGTCTTCTATTGAGGTGAAGACTTCTTCTACTGCGATGGAGTCCTCTCTTTTAGAGGTAGAGAGGGGGTCTGTGGATGTGTGGAGGTTCCTCCCAGGCTGCTAGTCTCTTCTGTTTCAGTACCTATTGAGGTGGTTGTGTTCCTATGGAGGTGGAGCTATTGGTTATTATAGTGGAGCTGTAGTGGTGGTAAGGTTTTTCGTGACAGTTGCTCCTACAGAGGGGAGACTACTCCTATTGAGGTGGAGTTTGTTTCAGTTGCTCATGCTTGGTGGTTCCACAAGAGGTTCTACTCTTCTTTCTTCCAAGTGGAGCATGGATTTGGTAGTGGATTCATTGGGTTTAAGGTCCCTACCAAAACCTTGTTGTAGTGGGTTGTTGGTCCCGTCAAAACCAAGGGGTTCAAGATCCATGTAAAATCTTGTTACTTTGTTGGGAAGTCTACTGGCTATTGGCTGGCGAAATCTCTGTGTTGTTGTTGGGTGTTATTGACTCTATTCTTTGGGCAGCTTGTTCATCTTAGTTTGGTTTTTGGGTCCCTTCAAAACTTGATGGTTTCAGGTCCATTCAAAACCTGTTTTCCCCCTAATCAAAAACATTCTTTTTCCTTCTATAGTTAAATAAATTATCATTTATTTAATTATTAGATCTTCATTATTCACCTATAGTTAAATAATTATCAGAATTATTTAACTATCTCTTATCACTCTTTCATCATTAAATGATTAATCTTATTTAATTATTTAATCTCTCTTTCCCATTTCCTCATATTTAATTTAATGGTTGCAAAATCATTTTAAATTAAATATCCATTTCCCTGATTCTCTCAAATAAATAATCTAAAATGATTATTTACTCCCTCACATGCTTCTCCATAAATTAAATATTATTATTTGATTCCTCCACTAACTTCCCTCCACTTTCTCATTTCAAAGCTTGACCATTGATTGCTTTTAGTCTTCAAAGAATCATGACTATCTATCCTTAGTTGTCCCTAGCCCACTATTTTGTGGCACATGAAACCTCCACCGTTGATCTTGGCATCTTCTAGACTTTTAATCTCATCCATCCATTTGAGAAGATTTTCTATAAAAGAGCTATCTCCTTCATTTTGGCTTTACAACTACATATCTCCAACATTCTTGCTATCATTTGTAGGTCCTTGTATGCAACAAAATATGAGGGAAAGCTTGCAAAAATAGTTTTGAGGAGATGTAAGGAAGGTGAATAAGGTTTGAGCATGGAGTTTGGTATAGCTTTGGTTATTGTTTGATCTCCTTTGCTTTCTTGTTTAGATTTGGGACTTCTTGGTTTAGATTTGAAGTAGTTGTGATTGTTGCTTGGTATTTACCTTTGGATTTGAATTTAATATGATCTTACATTGGTGAAATTGAAATGAAACTTATAAATTTGTAAGAAAATTTGTATGTTTTTCTATTTTTTTAATTGTTTTATAGGTTTGTGAGCCACAAACGCATGACAGTGAGCCACAACTATTGGCAGACTAATGAAAATTCAAACAACATCTCATTTGAAGGTTCTTGTGGTGCAATTTTTGAAAGCTAAAATGATGCATTTGATCAACAATGAGATGCATCCGTGAGTCTGAACACCGCAGTCACAATTTCCTGGGTCGCAGTTGCCAAGTCCTCAACCATATTCGTGAGCCGCATTTGTTCACCACAACAACAGATTTGACCAATAAGGTATAACTTTTCAAATTTAAAGAATTCTTTTAGTTTTCCTTTTTGGTTTGCATTAGTTTAGAGGTTTTTGGTTTACTAATCTTTATTTTCTAGCATGTGGCTTTTTGGGAGAAGATGTTTTGGAAAATACTAATCTTTCAATTGCAGGGTTTTGTTTTTCTTTGTTTAAAATAGGAGCATTTTGGTTTCTTTAACACACCTCATTGGCTTAAAAATGAACCACAAATTTGCATTTGACATTTTTTGGGATTAAAATGAACCAAAAAATTACATCTTACATTTATTAGGCTTAAAATGAACCACAAATTTGCATCTTACATTTATTGGTCTTAAAATGAACCACAAACTACATTTTTCACACTCATTGGATTAAAAAGAACCACAATCTTGCATCTTACACTCATTACATTTAAAAAGAATCACAAAGTGCATTTTCACTCATTTGGGCTAAAATGAACAAACAATGAGCATTTTGTCTTTAATGGTAATTAGGCACACTATATTTTGGGCTTAAAATGAATGGGTGTCTACTGTGTTTAGTGTACTTGCACAAAAATCTTTGTTGTAGAACCCATAGGTGTAATGAAAGTATCCTCTCCCCTTGTGCTTCATGCAATCTTGGGTGTAAGAGAAATCATTATATCTCTTTTTCTTTTGTAGTAGGGCCTACCAATTGAGACACATCCATATGGAGAACTCATTGGTGACCCAAAGCGGTTTTTCCCTTGGGCCACTATATAAAAGGATAAGACAAAAGTCAAGTCCAAATTGTCGTTAGCATTTTCTGATAGTGCTAGTCTAAAAGGGGAAGCTACTCACATTTACGTGTGGTATTTTTAGTACCCTAGGAGGGTTGGTTAAAGCCTTAAGTGGATTGGTGAGTGCTCTCAAGGTGGTAAGTCTCCAAGTTGTGATTAAACACCTTCTTAGTAGCCACCCTTATTGATTGAGATTATTTGGCGTCACTCTCAATGTAAGGGTGTAGCCTTGTACCCAAAATGTTACTCACCATATGAATCCCTTGAGATGAGAAAGAAATCCTTGACTTAGTATAATCTACTTGTTTTACTTGTAGATTTTTGAGGAGAGGGTGATTGGGTCATCCTTCTAGTCCTAGAGGCCTCTAGCTATCCTCTCTCATAAAGATAAGAGTGAATACACCCCCTAAAGGTGTCCCTACACTTACATTGAAGGAGATTCCAAGTTGTGGGCCTAAGAGTCATGCCATTGGACATTGACCTTAGGGATAGGAAGTGCTTGACTATTTTTGATATGTGTTTATACTAATGGAAATTGGGGTTAATAACCTTGGCACATACACATGTGCATACCAATTTTTTTCATAAATTCAACAGCTAAATTTGTTTTTAGAGTGTTTTCTATGTTTTCAGAGTGTCTTTAGTCACATTTTCACATTTTCCAAAAATGAAAATCATTTGAAATCATTAAACTTAAAACTAGCACACTATTCACTGTAATCGATAGAAATAGAACAAGTGTTAACCAAAAGACCGCATTTTTCAGTGATAGTAAACCACAACTGTTAAAATTTGTACCAAATTTGTTAAATGTTGAGTTGCATCTATTGAAACATAAAATTTATGGAAAATCTTTGTCCAATATTAGTCTCAGACATATTATGACAGTGACCTTGTTCTCTGATCATAGACTTGCAATCCATTTCATCATATTCATTTAGGTTGCATTGCTTTGGCTTAGGAGAATTTCATCACCTACCTTGCATTGCTTGCTTACTCCTTAGGGAAATCTAGGTCATTTGTACCTCTCAAATTGTAGATTAGGAAACCTACCAAGTCCTTGATCAGTCCATTGTTACATGCTTAGATTGTCTATGAACTCATTTTTTCTATCAATCAATTGTCATCATCATTGGGTCTCAAACTTATGTCTTAGTTTAGACTCACCTTGTCAAAACATCATCTTATCAAAATATTGTCCTTTTGAGGTCATAACAATTTGGTTTGTTACATTGGACTACCATAGCTTGGTTGGAAACATTTTTCTTAGATATAAAGGTGCCTCCCCTTAGTTTCCTTTGGCATACTTGAATCATTAGTTGCATATCCCAAAATATTTGTCAACATCTCATTTGGTCTCATTTCATATCATATCCTTTGGTCGTAAGGTCATTATCATCATTGAATCTCAAACCTTAGTCTCAAGTACATCCACATATGCCATCATTATCCTAAAAAATCTAGCTTAGTCTCATATCCCACTTTGCATTTTCCACTCTTGCATTATCACATCCACCTTGAAGTCTTGGTTAAAACAAGGTCACAAGGAAAGAGAAAGGACATGGAATCTTCAAATGATTCCCTTTTTAGTCCCACAAATGAAACAAACCTTGGATCAAATTCAAATCCACCTCAAAAACCACAAAGAGAAACATCAAATCCATTTGCAACCTAATGTTAATCAAAGTCAATAGATGTTTGATCCCTGAATAAATTGAACATACCTCCCAAGATCCAATAATTATATGAATAGTGGATGAGCTTGTTAGTGCAGACCCAAAAAAATTCTTTCTTTCACTTGCTCAAAAAGATGCCAAAATCCCCGCTTATTTTGATACTTCCACAATTATTGAGGGAGCGTTAAAAAATCAAGGTCCTATTCAAAACACATTCACACAAGGTCAACCCATTTCACAACAAATGTTCACTAGTCTACCCCTTGGGTCTACAATGCACATTTCAAAAACTACACACATTCCCAATCCATTAATATTTGGAGCTAAGAGAACACATACTATTTACCAAGGTTCAACATTCACATTTGGTAGCTCATCTTCCAACCCCATAGGTGTGACATTTGCAAATCCATTTGGCATACAAAACAACACACCCCTAATAAATGCAAGTCAAAATCCACCAAACAAGATAAGGATAATTCACATTGTTACATCTAAAGTGCCAACACAAACAATTAATTCTACACAAAATACCAAGATGACTTTTGGAACAAATTTGAACACCAATCCCTTTCCATCACAACAATATACTACACCGAATGTAAACTTCATGTCACACAATCAAAACAATATCAATGCCACATTCACACCCCTTTATCAACAAGGAATTCCAAACCCTTTGCAACAAAACATCAATCCAAATCAAACATTGGGGCCAAATTCATTATAGAATCACACCCCTAACATTGATGTTGATCCCCTTATGCAAGAAAAATCCAACATGACACCATCCCCCATGGATACCTTAATGCAACAAATGAAAGCAATACAACAACAAATGGAAAACATGCAATTGGGGACAAATAAGAAGACATATTCTAAGGAGGAATTGTGTCCTTACCATTTCAATAGAAAATTATACATGCCACCATTCCCTCCACATTTTACTGCTCGAAACTTTAACAAATGTAGAGGGATAGGAGATCCAGTGGAACATATACGTAAGTTTAACACATGTACGAACATTGCTTATGAGCCTACATATTTGATGATATTATTTCCTCAAAGCATTTCGGGGATGGATCTAGAGTGGTTTGTACATCTTCCTCCTGGGATACAAACATGGGGTGAATTGGCTAACATATTTATCAACCATTTTTCTTACAACATAGAAAGTGACATGACCCTTGCAACACTATGCACTACCAAACAAAAAGAGAGAGAATCACTTACATTATTCTATCAAATATGGTGCAACATGGCTAATAAGTTCCCTTTTCACATACCTAAGAAACAATTGTTCACTGATTTTTATAGAAATCCTCCATTTAGAATTGATGACTCAACTCCAAATTCAATGTTGCACTACCTTTGAAGATATCATTGAAAAGGGGTCTTTATTCAGAAGGCTCTTGTGGAAAAAGGACTAATCAAAATATTCAAAGAAACTCCAAATGCTCCTAGTGACAAAGGTAAATTTGGGTCTCAAAATAAGAATGCCACTAATGATGGGGTTGTGGACATTAAAGTGGTAAATCAAAGTAATCCCACCCTTCATCTTTAAAGGTCCCTCTACATCAAACACACAAACACCCAACCATGATCAAACATTGAATGTTATCCAAAATAATCAACAACAACACAAAGGACCTCCTCACACCAAGAGATCATATACACCCTTGGGGGAACCCATTGAGTTGGTTTTAAAGAAAATTTTGCAATCAAACATCATTCAACTTCTAGACATTAAGACATATGAACCAAATTTGGTCAAACCTAATTGGTGGAATGAAAATGAATTTTGTGAATATCATCATGAAAAAGTACACAAGACATCATCATGTTGGACACTCAAAACCTCATTCAAGATCTTATTCAACAAGGTGACATTTCAGTGGATAATTCACAACCTAAAACCAATGTTGATTACACCATATTAAAAAATCCCTTGCAAGACCATGGGAAAGGGAAGACCTCCATTTAGGAAACAATAGAAATAGTTCTAATTATACCTATGTTGTGCATGACTATACCATCCATCAAATTCAAGCCCTTGATGATCATGTTGCTACCATCACCATTAACAAAAGTCCAAAATGTGTCGTCACTAGCTACATAGCTAAGGTGACCTTGCAAGGGGCTGCCTCTAATTCATAACCAAAAAGTTAGTACAACCTCCTTGATCATCTAGGAAAGAAACCAACACATATATCTATCCTTGAGCTACTTTGCATTTCTCTAGAGCATAGGACCATTCTAGATAAAGCCTTGCAAGATACATCCACCAATTCTAGACCATGGTTGGATACCTAGCTACACCTCATCTTGTCACCTTTTCTGAACAAGGTATTTCCACACAAAAGCCAAATCATAATGATCCCTTACACTTGGAGGTTTACATTAATAAACATAAGATCACATGAGTCTTGGTAGACAATGGAATAGGTCTGAACATATGTACCCTTAAATTGTTTACAACATTGGGATTATCTGAGGCTTACATAGATCGATCTAAGATAATTGTTATCAAGGCTTATGACAATGTTGAGTGCTCGTCTGAAGGAGTAATCACACTTACCATAAGAGTTGGCCCCACTATTCATAACATAATGTTCCATATCTTGGATCTAGACTTTCCCTACAATCTTCTCCTAGGTAGCCCATGGATTCATTCCATGAGAGCTATACCTTCCACTTACCATCAATGCCTCAAGTTTCCTTACAATGGCCTTGAATTTACCATACCAGGTGATCCTGATCCTTTCCAGTACTGCAACAATCTAAGAGGAACCACTGAACATCAATTTCCTATTAATCAAGAAGCTTCATCTTCCACCTCATCCAACTACATTGATCCATCTTCCCTCGTCAAATCATCCACTCCATTCAAGGATGCGGGGAATACAACATGGAGAGATTATTTTATGTGGGAAGGCCACCTAAATCACCAAAGTCTTATGAAAAACTACACTTTATTCAATGCAAAATCACCATCTGCAACCCTCTTACCAACTTCATTAAATGGAGGGAATTAAGTAAAGAGACCATCAGTGAGGACATCTCCACATGGATTAGATGAAGAAGATATTGAGCCTAAACAATTACTAATTGATCAATATCCAAAAGGGTTCCTAATCATGAAGCAACAAGGATATGATGGACATAGTGGTATTGGACTAAAAAAACATGGAATGGTGGAACCTATACTACCTTCTTGTTGGACAAAGTACATTGGGTTAGGGTATGCACCACTAGAACTAAGTCCTCCTAGTACTAAGTGGTAGGCCAAAACTGGGGTAAGAATAAACTAGGTTCAGGTTGGCCTAAGTGTCAATCTGAGGATCGTAAGCTTGTGAGAAGTGTTGCGATAGTTTACCTAAGGGAGGAAAGTAGTGAATTAAGTGGGGATGAATGCAACTAGGAAACAAAAAAGACTAGGAATCAAATTGAATGTTTTCTGTCTTACTATCATAATTGCGCCAAGAATTGTTAACTGTGACAACAATTTATTAATAGAAAATAAAACACACTTTACCAAATTAAAAATACTGAAATCAAATTTTAAAGAAATATTACATTCCAAACTTGAATCACGAAATCTTCTATCAAATTAAAGTATAATAAAGACACTAGAATTTAAATAACGTAGCTATTAAAGTTTGAAATCCATTGAAATTAAATCAAATGGAAAATAAATAACACATAGAAATATTAGCAGTAAAAAGAAATGTCACTGTGCTTCACCATGAGTGGGCCCTTTCTCTGTGGTTTGTAGGTGAGATGGGACAAGAGCCTTCTACACTGCCTCGATAAGAATAAACACTGTTTTATTTATCAAAAGTTTGATATAGAAATCTACTGCAAAAAGTCTATCTACCTCCTTACACTATGCATAAATATATATACATTGTTTGTAACTACGAAATGCATAAAATATTGGGTTTTTTTTGGCCTGTGGCCAACAAACTAGAAGAGACAAAAATATGTTTCACTAACCACAAATTAAAACAACCACATTATAATTGAAGACAAAAATAGGAAATGAGAATATTTTTTTTTTCTCATCAACACAACTGGAATGCATAGCTATTATAATAAATTATTCTCTTTGTATGGAAAATAGCGATGATGTACAAAGAGACTATCATGAAATCGATCCATGTAGCTAAATAATACAAACATAAAGTCTAGTGAAAGGTAGATGTGAAGATTTGTAGATTTTTCTCCAACGATTTAGCAACACATCTCCATCACGGGTTTCCTTCCCTAGTCCACAAGATTAGCACACTTGGAGCCTTGGTTGAGTGTATTTTTCTCTATTTGTTTCTATCCATGAATTTAAACATTGTTTCAGTTTCCTGTGCTAATTTTTAAGAGGTAACTAGTGCCACCTTGGAGGCTAATGTCATGAAAGATATAAATTGTTGGTCAAAAAATAATACATAGAAGTTCTTGACCAAAAAGTGACAGGAAGATATTTTGCATAAAAGGTGATAGGAAGTTCTTGTGATCTACATTTTGTAAGCTTTATTTTCCAAGGATTGAAATCATAATGCTTATTAGTAAAGACAATCAATAATTAGTTTCCATATTTTATCCAAAACTATATTAAATACCCCTTATATATATTTAATCATCTGCAACATAAAATGATAAAATGGTATGATATGGAATGGAAATGGAATGTGGGAATGGATATGAAGGTATATGAAATAGGCTAAAATATGGCATAAAATGGGACATAAATGGATCTCATCATTAAGATGACCTTGAGTGAGATCGTTGAGGCTTCAGATGAAATCAAGACATTTGAGGATTGTTTCTATGGTGAGACTGATTCTAATGAGTATGAATGGGGTTCCTACATAACCAGTGATTATGAACTAGACAATGTCTTCCAAGAATTAAACCTATCCTCTTCCCAAAACAATATCATGGATATTAATATCTAGATAGATACCTTTTGGGAACTAGATGAATCCACCTCTATCTTCACCATATCTGCCTACACATTAACCGTTGAAAATACTGATGATGGCTTACCCCTTGTTTACCCACAACTCATAGATTGGCACTAGCAAGGACCATCGAGTTTAAACACATTCAAGAATGATGAAGCAATAGCTGAGTTGATGGGACTTCATGAAGGGATACCAAGTTGGGATCATAAAGTTGGGTTCATTATTGAGCTTGATAATGCAACATATTTTGCAGAGTTTGCTCCTCCCTCTAGTTGCAAAAGTAAGAAAAATGATAAATAAATAAATAAAAAGAATAGGTCTCTAGGTAAAAATCAAAAGGCACCTTTAGACCATGAAAAAGTAAAAATAAAGGACATACCTGAAGGTGAAACCCTCTCAGAGGCGCTTAAGGATGGAGGGTTGGAAAATCTCTCTATTGACTAAGAGAGATCACCATTGCTAATAGAAGATTTAGAGGAAGTCAATCTTGGGACAAAGGAAAATCCTAGAATCATTTAGTTTGAACCATCTTTGACCACAAAAGAAAAACTAGAGTTCACTACATTCTTTTCAGAAAGAAAAGTTAAGTTTGCATGGTCATATGATGATATGCCTGGGTTGAACCCTGGACTCGTTTTCCATTATCTACCATTGCTTCCAAATTCCTCACCAATTAAGCAAAAATTAAGAAAAATGCACCCGCAAATTGCACTCCTGGTAAAGGCCGGGTTAAAAAAACTTCTTGATGTTGGTTTTATTCATCCCATAGATTATGTAGAGTGGATATCCAGTCTTGTTCCTATCACTAAACTAGTTGGTGGTATCATAATATACATGAATTTTAGGGATTTAAATAAGGCTTGTCCTAAAGATGATTTTTTGCCGCCTAATATTGACATAATAGGAGACCTCACAATGGGGTATGAGATGTTATCACTTAAGGATGACTTTTCAAGATACAACTAGATTATAATTTCCCTTGAAGATCAACACAAAACAACTTTCACTTGCACTTGGGGTACCTTTTGTTGGAATGTAATGCCTTTTGGTCTCAAGAATGTTGAAGCGACATATAGAAGAGCTATGCCAACCATTTTTCATGACTATATGCATGTGCTTATGGAAGACTATTTTGATGAATTATTGACAAAATCTTTGACAAGAGGTGGTCACCTAGGAGTGTTAGACAATATTTTTAGAAGACTAGAAGAATATAAGGTCAGGCTAAATCCAAAGAAATGTGTGTTTGGGGTCCAATCAAGAAAACTATTAGGATATACAATCTCTCATAAAGGGATTGAAGTTGATCCTATAAAGGTAAAAGTAATCATAGATATGCCACCACCCACCAACATTAGTCAGTTGATAACTCTACAAGGAAGATTGCAGTCAATCCAAAGGTTAATTTCCCAGTTAGCAGACAAGATTCATCCATTTCAACACCTATTGTACAAAGGATTTCCCTTCATATGGAACAAACGTTGTCAAGAGGCATTCCAACAAATAAAATATTATCTTTTGACTCGTTCAATTCTTATGCCTCCTAATAATGAAAGACACTTAATCTTATACATATCAACTACTACATCAAAACTGGGGGCATTACTAGCACAAAATGAGACTGATGGAAAAGAGAGGGCTATCTACTATATCAGTCAAACTTTGGTAGGATATGAGATTAACTACAGTCCCATTGAAAGAGCATTCCTTGTAGTTGTTTTCACCGTACAAAAGTTGAGACATTATATGTTGAACCATAGAACAAAATTATTAGCCAAGATTGATCCTCTAAAGTAATTATTGAGCAAAGAAACTTTGATAGGTTGATTAGCAAAGTGGATTATGATTCTAAGTGAGTATGACATAGAGTATGTTGATCATAAGGCAATAAAAGGACAAGTAATAGCTAATCAACTTGTAGATGCACCAATGATAATATACCATCCTCTTGTGTTTGAATTTCCTAATGAATCCATCTTTGCATTAGAAAATCCCACAACATGGAAATTGTACTGTGATGGATCCTTTACAAATCATGGTTTAGGGTCTAGAATTCTTTTTACCACACCTCAAGGGGTTTCCATTCCTAAGTCATATAGAATAGAATTCTCATGCATGAATAATATGGTTGAGTATGAAGCATTGTTGACAGGACTGCACATGGAAATCAAATGAAAAATAAAGGATCTTTAAGTATATGGTGATTTCCAATTGGTTATCCGATAAGTGAATGATGATTATGATACAGAGGATGAGAATCTTACCCCTTACAAGCGCATGGTGGATAGTTTTAAATTATACTTCAATGATATTTATTTTGAGAAAATTTTGAGAATTTAGAATAAAGTAGTTGATACAATGGAAACCATTGGATCTCTCTTGGATATTCCTAACAATGCTTCACAATATGAGTTCTTGGTGGAAAAACTATTGATCATTTCATTTGAGGTCCCCGAGTTAGAACTTGTGTGTGAACTTGTTGGTCTTGAATCTCCTTGGTACAAATAATTCTACAAATATCTGCATGACTAGATTATCCCTTCTGACTTGTCCACAAACCAACACAAAACCTTTACTAGGAAAGCCTCTAAATACGTCATCATCAATGATACCCTTTACCACTGTAGCCTAGATAGCACCCTTTTCAAATGTCTCGACTCATATGAAGCATAAACAACCTTACAAGAGGTACACAATGGTATAAGTGGAGCTCACTCTGCTAGCCTTACTCTAGCTAAGAAGCTTATGTGAACAAGATATTATTGGCCTACAATGGAATGTGATGCTTACTACTTTGTGAAGAAATTTTTCCAATGTCAAACACACAAAGATATTGTACATGTACTTTCTTAGGAGCTACACCCACTTACTTCCCCTTGGCCCTTCTTTCAATGGGGACTCAACCTCATGGGAAAGATTCACCCTACTTCTTCCAATGGATATAAGTTTATCCTTGCTGCAACCAAATACTTTACCAAATGGATTGAAGCCATTCTGATGACCTACATTACTAGAAAGAAAATATCTAAATTCATCCTTAATTACATCATATGTCAATATGGTGTTCCTCAATCCATCATTATAGATAATGGTCATCCATTTAGGAATCAAGATTTCTATGAGTTATGTGAAAAGTTTCATATCCAACATAATTTTTCCATTCCATACTATCCTCAAGCTAATGGTCAAGCTAAGGCATCTAATAAGACCATACTTAAAATATTAAAGAAAATTGTCGATGATGCTCTAATTCAATCTTGGATTATGGGCCTACCACACTAGCATCCATACACCCATAGGATCCATCCATATTCCATCGTCTTTAGATTTGAAACTATTCTTCCCATTAAGGTCGAGTTACCATCCTTGAGGATATCCAAGCAACAATTTATTGATGAAGAAGAGTACTGTATAGCCCGTTTGTATGAGATTGAGTTATTAGATGAGAAAATACAAAATTTCTTAACCCATTTGCAGGCATATTAGAACCATCTTCAACATAGTTATAATAAGAAATTCTGACCTGAATACTTTGACATTAGTGACTTGGTTCTAAATGAAAATCCTAAGAATCAGATGGATCGAGAAAAGCCCATAAATTTTGGACCCAATTGGTTGGATCCCTACATTATCACAGTACCATATGGGTTTGGTGTTTATCAATTGTCTACTCCTGAAGATGAACCATTTCTTGAGCCCATCAATAGCATGCATCTTCACAAATATTATGCCTAGCCTTCAAAGAATCCCATTAAAAATTCAAAAAATATAAAAGAATAAAAAAAATCGTCATCGTAATGAAAACCTGGCAAACAAGTGTCTTGGTGACAACAAAAAAATGAAAAAAATGAAAAAAATAAAAGAAAATAGTAAATATAAATAATTCATCCAATAATGAAAACCACTTAAGTGGAACTTTGGATAAGTACCATGGTGAAAACCTGGTAAACAGGTGCCATGTGTAGCAAGTCTATGCTCCTCCATCTACTATCACTCTATTTGGTTTTTTGCCTTTCATCCACCTATTCACACATATCATATGTCCATAATAAAGCTTTATCATTGTTCTCATGGTTTAAGAACCATTGACATTTGGTGTCCTTCACCTTTCATGACCATCCTTTGCATCCATCATTTTCCTTGCGCATAGTGACTTGGTCCTATACCTGACTAGGGGGAATTCCTTGACCTATGTCTTTAGGGTTTTGTTGAGACAAATCAATCATGATTCACATCATAATAATGAGTCATTTTTGGTCCAAGTCGGTCGAACTACAATGTCTTTGAGTGTATGACATAGGCAAGGCCATCTTTTGATAAACCCCCAAGGCACTAGGTCAGTCCTTTAGGGTTTTTCAGGTTCATCTTGGTCTATCATCTTTAGTTCTATAACAAGTTATCCTCTACTGAGAACAACACTTTTAGACACAAACAAAAAAATATCTACACTAAATCACGAATTAACAGGTCAACTATTCCAATTGGTCTCCAATCTAAACCATTCAATTCCTAATCATCAACACTTGTCAAGTCAATGGTCTTATCATTTTTTCCTATTTAGGATGTATCCTTCTTGAATGGGGACATTGGTCATTTTTCAACCTTTTCATTTTCCTTATACAGGATATGTCTTTCTTGAAACTAGGCATGGTCAATCAATCTTGTCAATCGGTCAATTCTATCAATCAATCTTATCAATTGGTCAATCCTATCGGTCAATCAAATTTGGTCAAATAATCAATCTCGATCAGTCAATCTTGTTAATTTGGTCAATTCATTAATCTATCTTGTTAAACAATCAATCAATCCGTCAACCTTATTAATCAATCAAAATCGGTCAATTAATCAAACTCGTCAATCAATCAATCAACCTCATCAATCCTATCATCAAATAAATTCTGACAAGTGATTTAAATGGCTATTGACTTTGTTGGTCTGATTGGTCTTATCTTTTTGATTTTTCTTTGGTTATGTTACTAGCTACCTCAAGGATGTACCATGAAGGATTTAGAGGGGCGATGATGGATCATGATCTCTTTTCTTTTGATTGTTGCTTGTGGTTTGTCTTGAAAAAATGACTGGGGAAATTGGGTCCTTAGTATGAGTCGTGGCATTCCTTTTCTATTGAGTGTATGCTTTTGCAAGTGGTAACATTGCACACCTTGGTCTATGTCATACTACAATGTTTGTGGTCCATTTTCTATAATTCAAATGCCCAATGATGATAAACATGCAAGTTGTTGAACACCTACAATACTGAGAGGGGGGTGAATTAGTATTCCTCTAAACCAATTAAACACAACCCATCCAGTTAACTGAATATAAATAACTGCAATGAAGAAAGAAAATATGAATACAACCACATAATCACATGACCATGAAAACCGGTATTTTTATGTGGAAAACCCAAAAAGGGAAAAACCACAGTGAGGGTTAGTTCACAATATATTATATCTGGGTATAAGATATTACAAAGGCTCACTACTAGGACACATTGTCTAGAAAAGAGCGCACAACCCACTGAGTAAGAACAAGGAAAGGTTGGCAACATTGCCTATATGAATTGATACAATAACATCTACCATATGCCAAATTACTGTTCCATTGAGGTACAAAAATGATCTTCACACAATCTACTTATCACTACATCACACACATGTAGGTGATTCACCATACATGTCATAAATCTACTCTGCTCTACCACATTTGCATATCATATATTCCTTTCACACTTTTCTACAACATTATTCTCACTCACCTCACTCTCTCTCTCTAACACCTCAGTAATGCTCTCATATATATACCCACATCAGGTGAAACTTTAATCAGGTTATCCTAATTAGAAGCAACACACAAAAACTAAACATGTTGTCCTCAAAGTATTTCATCCACACTTAGCACCTAAATTCAACACTCAATTTACATCAAGATAGGTCATCATGGACCTAAATATAAATCCCACATAAGATAGATTTGCTCAATTATTCTCCACAAAACATCAACCATGTTAGGTCAACCCAAAATAGACCTAAACACAAAGTCTTTAAGAGCTCATGTAATATCAACAATCGTGCTACCTCAAAAATCAATCTCCCATTGAATTCTCATTCAATCAACATTTATTAGTTTATCTTCATAATCACAAGACAAAATAATTATTTGCAAAGAATTGCAAAATCTCTCACACTGGTACATTGTTCAGAAGATAACAATGATATACAGAGCCACACACTGTTATTCATATCTTTTTGAAAACTATACAAAATGTCACAAAAACTTGAATGTTGCTCCATCTGATGGATTTAAAATTTTAGTTATGATTGTAGAAGATTATATCAACGTGTGGTGAAGCGTGGACCCAAATACTGGCTCACTAGACCACAATACTAACAAAAGAAACACTTAGCCAAACTCCTAATAAACCATGCTTTCCAAATCAACTAGTATTGTATAAAGGTCACCAAAAATACTTCCTTGTTATGCTAGGATGATTATTACAATGTTGACATCAATGACAACACTGGATCAACCAATGTATGTACACTTCATTCTCATGTAGCCAAATTACATCATCAATGATAGACTTCCAACTTCCAACAATCTCCCCCTTTGCCTTTGATGGCAACATGGATATCAAAAACATTTTTGACAACATGAATTAAAACTTGTCTCCCCCTTACACATATAACCTTGTCTCTCAAAAAAAATTTCCTACCATCTTCTCCAAAATGTAACTAACACTTCCCATGTGCATTGACAATTTTTTTTTTTCCACTATCTCTCCCCCTTTGGCATCAATGGCAAAGGTCATACAAAGGATCAACATGCTTTCCTTAGATATATATTTTTACTTCCCCTCAAAAAGAATATTTTATGCAAAAAAACTTAGTAATGTGCATTAAGGTAAGACCTATCAACTTGAAGACGTAGATCCTTTGAGCTTCTTCAAAATATCTTGCCAAGTAGATTTTCCTTCTTCCCAAAGTATTTTTGCTTCTGCAAGAGTTCTACATTGTAATTCAAGTTCCAGTAGAGACTCTTCTCCTTCTTCCACAGTATTGGGGTTAAGGTTTATTTTTGGTAGTTTATCAGCATTGACAAGGGCACTAGATATAGGAGTATGCTTTATCTTCACTAAGTCCCTTAACATCGCATATTGTTTGATTGTTTCACAACAACACAACAGGCAATTAGTGCTAAATTTGGCGCCGAATTTTAGTGTATTTTGAGCACATGAGTTGGAAAATTTGGTTGGTGTTAAACTCAGTGCAAATAGGCATGGTTAGTTCAACGTCCATTTTTATGCCAACTTTCCTGCCATTTTTAGCACCAGAATTAGCACTAGTTGTAGTGCCGAAAAATCATGGCACCTCCGTTAGCGCCTAAAATACCACCGGGAAGTAACAATGGAAATGGCGCCGAAATTGGCTTCCGGTTTTGCTTCTGTGTCTACTCCCATTTTTGCTTCTAGTTTTGCTTCCAATTTTGCATCCAATTTTGCTTCCAGTTTTTCCTCCAAGTTTGCTTCTAAGTTTGCTTCCAATTTTGCTTCCAATTTTGCTTCTGATTTTGCTTATGGTTTTTCTTCCAGTTTTGCTTTTGGTTTTGGTTCCACTTTTGCTTCTAGTTTTTCTTCCAATTTTGCTTCCGGTTTTTCTTCTAGTTTTGCTTCTTGTTTTGCTTCCAAGTTTGCTTCCAGTTTTGCTTCCGATTTTTCTTCCAGTTTTGCTTCCAGTTCTGCTTCCGATTTTGCTTCCAAGTTTGCTTCCAAGTTTTCTTCTGATTTTGCTTATGATTTTGCTTCCGATTTTGCTTCCAAGTTTGCTTCCGGTTTTGCTTCTAGTTTTGCTTCTAGTTTTGCTTCCAGTTTTTCTTCCAGATTTACTTCCAGTTTGGCTTCTAGTTTTTCTTCCAGTTTTACTTTGGGTTTTGCTTCCAATTTTGTTTCCAAGATTGCTTATGGTTTGCTTCTAGTTTGGCTTCCATTATTGCTTCCTTTTTTGCTTCTAAAAATGCTTCTTGTTTTGCTTCCATTTATTAATTTAATATGTTTTATTTCAATTTAATTAGTTAAATATATCGTGCCTCTTAAATAACTCATATGATTATAGAGTAAGTAATTTAATTATTTAACTCATATGATTAAATAACAATATAATTATTGTAACATGATCATCATCTATAATTGAAACAAGTTCAAATCAAATATCTATAATTTAATAGAATTTGGCAACATCCATCCTGAGCAGTAAATTAAAATCATCATACTTAATAAATATCCATCCAAAAATCATTGACCACTTTTAATATATATAAATTGACAAGTCAATACTGATAAGATCATCATCATACATAACTAAAACAAGTGAAAGTCAAATATGCCAGTACATCAAAAACATTTCAAATGATACATGTCCAATAGTCGACATAAGTGAAAATGATACATGTACAAATGATATAAATAAAATTGATAAATTATGTAACTCAAATTGATACAAGTCAAGATGATACATGCCCAAATGATATAGTGAAAATGATACATGTCAATATGATACAACTCAACAATATAGTACAATAGGCTGTGAAAATGATACATATGATAGTAATCATGAAAAGAGTCATCATAACGATATATCAACAATGATCCATGATGTAGTCTATATGATCATGAACGTCACTAGTTACTATCACCAACTGTCTCATCATCATCATCATCCACCATCCTGATCATCATCATCATCATCATCATCATCATCATCCTTGTCGTCGTCTTCATTGTCGTCATCATTGTCATCGACCTCAGTGTCTTCCGTATTTGTATCATCATCATCCTCTGCCATGTGATCTGTACTGGAAGAACCAATATTTTGTGGATCTATATCATGTTGAGGATCATCTTGATCTTCTGGAAGACCTGTGTTCTACAAAAAAAAAAACATTTAAAATGAAAAGTTATTATTTATTTCATGCAATAATTTATTTTTTTGTTATATATCTAATATTACAACATATGTGACAAAACCATAATCATATTACATCATATTAAAGTGCACATACCATAATAAAATTTAAAAAATGTTATAGCTAATACTGGTGAGTTAGGACAAACTTCAGCTTTCAAAAATAAAGCCAATTAGGTTGGCAGACTTGTGGATCAGGCCAGCATTTGGTGGAAGAGGAAGAAAGATGACTGGAACTTTGGAGGCCCACCATAATGGATTTCAGTATTCAACCATGAGAGCAAAAGAGAGAGCTGATATTATGTATCAAAACATTAAGCATGCATTCTTCCAACCAGCGAAGAAGGAGATGATTACTTTGCTTCATTTTCATTTGCATAACCATATCATGACTTGGGAACCAAGAAGACCAAGGATGTTCAGTTTTATGTGGAGGTAATGGATGTGGTCCAAAATTTAGGAGAGGAAAGAAGTCCAATGTATGATTTTGATGAAATTGAGGAAGAACAGTAAGAGAGGGATAGGAAAAATAAAATCAATACAGAGTTTCAAGGATTTTTCAAGCGAGTAAGAGAGCTATGGGAGCAGCCTCATCTAAAATATTTTGAACTAGAGTTTGATATACCATTTAGAGAGCTTGGTTTTCATGGAGTTCCTTTCAAAGCCTCTACTTTTATTATTCCTATGGTAAACTGTTTGGTAGAGTTGGTGTAATTACCTTTCTTAGTAATCACTATTAGTGAGATTGAGATTGTTAACCTTCAGAGAGTAGGGCTTGGGAAAAAGGAATTTGATATGGCTATTGTTTTCAAAGACTTCAAGTGGGATGTACTTTGCATTGATGCCATTCCTCAATATTCACTTGATGGCATCAAGGAATGGCTGAACTCCATGAATATAAGGTATTATGAAAGTATAATGAACTTGAGCTGGCGACCAACTTTGAAGAGTATTACTGATGATCCAGATAAATTTATTGAAGATGGTGGTTGGGAATTTTTGAATATGGAAGCTAGTGATTCTGATAATTTAGAAGAGTCGGATCAAGGATATGAATCCTCTGATGTAGAAGAGGAATCATAATCAGATTTCATGTAGCCACCATCAAGAGTGTTACAAGCCAACAAGATGGAGGGAATTCTTATATAAGGACAATTTTTAATGTTGCAAGTAGCAACTTTAATGCCAACTACAATGACAACATTGAAATTCCATAGCAATATTTATGCTAAGGAAATTTCCTTTAGATGCAAGGATTCAAAGCACATCAACCATGCGGTACAAATAATTAAATCCTAGAGATTATCTGTAGCAATGAAAGAGTCTAAAAGGGTAGAGAGAGCTACACTGGTGACTCAGGAGAAACTTTAGCTTTCAAAAACAAAGCCAATTAGGCTGGCAGATGTGTGGATCAGGCCAACATTTGGTGGAAGAGGATGAAAGATGACTGGAACTCTGGAGGCCCACCATAATGGATTTCGGTATTCAACCATGAGAGCAGAAGAGAGAGCTGATATCATGTATCAAAACATCAAGCATGCATTCTTCTAGCTAGCGGAGAAGGAGATGATTACTTTGCTTCATTTTCATTTGCATAATCATATCATGGTGTGGGAACCAAGAAGACCAAGGATGTCTAGTTTTATGTGGAGGTAATGAATGTGGTCAAAAATTTAGGAGGGGATATCCTGATGTCTGCCAAGAGGCATAAAGTTAGATGAATTAAGTTCACCTACATGTTTGCCAAAGTTTACTTCCAATTTTTATGACTGTTTTTCTTGACTGTTAAAGTTTACTTCCAAATTTGAAATTTATTTTTGGTCATTTTGATGAGGATATATTCAGCCAATCTGTAAGCACATTTTGTTTGTATCACAAGCATCTATGCATTGCAAGAATTTTGATTACCTATGGCCTACAACTATTTCATCTCACTTATTGAATCTTCTATTTCAATGTTTTATATGGCCTTCTCTATTTGAGGTAGCACCTGACAATCCTACCTCCTTTCCTTAGCTGAGAAGTGGATTTGAATTTGAAAATACTGCACTTTAAAACTAGCTATGGTTTAAGGAGAGCTATTCTAGCTTTGTTGTTGACACCCTTAATCTTCAACAAGGACTTAGATGCATGGACTGAAATGCAAGCTTTCAAACTTAGATTTGAATGTGCATAATTTGATTAATTTGGCTACCCTTATTCAGAATGCCTTGGCCTTTGGACTCGATACAAAGTTGTGCATTGTTATTCCATATTTGTAACATGTAGGACATTTAAGGGGTACAACATATAGAAATTCAATACTGTCATCCAAGGAAAACTTATAGATGGTGTATCAAGAACAATAGAAAATGCTTTTATTAGGGTTAATGCTTTCTTCCCCCACACTATTGATATTTTCCCAAAAAAATGTTTTTATTTATTATTTCAACACATCTCAAAATTCAATGTATTGATTAACATTTAATACACATTTCAATTGTTTATGAAAATGATGCATATATGTTAACTCGATCAGTGTTGTTACTTCAATAGTTTGACTTCTATGACAACCAGCCATTACACATTTCATCTACATCCTTCTAATATTTATTCATGCACATAAACGGTCATCTTGTAATCATAATATTTGAGCTCTATTTACTCATCCTACACATCAATAAACGACTCAACACAAGAGATGCAAATTGACATATTAACACCACAATATCCAACTAAGTTATTGAAACTCAACTATTGATACCTCATTCTCCATCCAGAGTACAAAATCATTCCACTTTTTGTTTTGTAACATATTCTTTTCAAATTGCTTTGGATGGCGGCCATATTTCTCCTCCTGTCAAAACATGGCACATGGACTACTTAAACTAATTAATATGTAATCATTTAATTTTTCCAAGGAAAAAAAAAAAATCATTTAACATATTAAATATACTTACAAATGTATAGATCAAGTCCTGTAAACCTTTCTGGCCACTACGATCTGTGGTACAAAGTTTCTCAAGCCTAGCCTTGGAGGCCTTGTCCTGAAACATATACTAATTCAATTTAACTATGCACAAATAAAATTTAACTATCGTTTAATAAATTTGATATAATCTTATGAGAAAATTCAAATACCTGTGTACTCTCCTCACCAGACTTCCTCCATCCATTGGACTTCTTATATGCTTTTATAAGCTCTTTCCATACTTTCACACTTACATCAATTGGCCTTCTTTTTTGCCTTAGCTCAGGAGGGATTTTTTTTATCTTCTTTGTTTGGTTGTATTGAAATCTCTTGCAGTTTTGAGAAATTTATAGCTTTATCTTCTTTACAGACCAACTTGTTCCAAAATTAGTCTCCATGTCATGGATATCTAATTTTTTTAGTTGTATGGGTATCTATGAGAATGAAAAATGTAGATGGTCTTTGAATCGTTGAAGGCGTGATTCCTTCAACCTATTCACAAATGTTTTCCCAACATCCGTCATTCAAACTTCCCCTGAAACTAGCTCATATTCTATCTTTGTATTGTAGCTACCAATGCAAGATTGATAACATGGCATGGTGGAAGAAGTCTGTGTCCCAGGAGTGGCTGGAACATTGGAAGTCTTTGCTCCTTGTTCCACATTCTTAGTTTTTACTATCATTGATTTCCTCCTGGATATTTTGTTCAATCCAGGACTGGTTGGGGAATCAATTGATTCCCTTTGACACAATTGATTTGTTTGCAATGTTTGAGGGGCATTACCAGATTTTTTTTCTATGTATCTGGAAAGCATTGTCCAGTCCAAATTAACCAATTTGTTCACCGCCTCTACCCCCAATATGGAAGCCAATTCCTCTTTATCTTTGTCAGCCTCATGTCCCTATATATATATTTAAATTATATTTCTTCTTTTAAATTTAGAAATAAAAAACTAAAAACTGCAATTCCTCTTTATCTTTGTTAGTCTCATGTCCCTATATATATTTTTTTAAATTATATTTCTTCTTTTAAATTTTGAAATAAAAAATTAAAAAGTAAATTTCAAAGAAACAATGGAAACATTTACAAATCTATAAATTGACAATGAATTACCTCATTATGGCCAGAGTTTGCTGACAATGCTCACTTCCTTCTATTGCTTGAAATTTTGAGGTGACCTAGGGAAAATTATTTTCATTGAGTCTGTGGAGGAAAATGAAGTACACACTGTCAAGTATGAAAGTTTTCGTCTAGTTTGTGGTATGAAAGTTTTGTTTTGTGGGAAAATATGTTTGCTGGGTTTGCTTAGTGTTGATAACCTAGGGTAAATATATTTGTTGGGTTTACTTAGTGTTGATAACCTTATCATGAAAACTCTTTCATAATGCAATCTTGCGAAAATCTGTCATGGCATCGGTGACTATGGCGTGACTGGGCAAAACCAAGTGGTTTCTGCATTTATTTTCAATAGTTGCTCAGCAATGACATGTTCATTGGGTTTGCTTAGTGTTGATAACCTTATCATGAAAACTCTTTGATAATGCAATCTTGCATGAATTTGTCATGGCATAGGTGACTATGGCACGATTGGGAAAAACCAAGTGGTTTTTGCGTTTATTTTCAACAGTTGCCCAGTAGTGACTATCCCAATTCCTAGATTTTCCAAATAGTTCACTATTTCCTTGATACCCAGGTTAAGGAAAGAATACAGAGGCATCCTGGCTTTGTGCTATAATATTTTGAGCCAAAGCTCAAATGGGTAGGGTAAATTTTTTTGTTGGTTTCTCAAAGGTTTTACAATTTATAATGATAGGACAATTTAGAGGTTGCCTGGACAGGATAGGCCACAAACTAGTAAACAATCATGAATTCAAATGCAATACAAAGAGTAGTAAACAATCATGAATTGAATGAAAAAAAAAATTGTAACCTTACCTATGGTGTCACAAACTAAATCGAATTTCTCATCAGTTGATGGTAGCGCCTTGCTCTCTTCCTTCGCACAACATTTTTCCCTTTTTTGTCATCTGATTTCTTCCTTCACACGAGAAATTTTTATATTTTTGATTTTGATTCAGTAGTCGGCACTCTAGTCGGCATTAGTTAACACCAACTTTAGCACTGACTTTTGGCTGTTAATGTAATCTATTTGGGGTGCCTAAGGTGGTGCCCAATGCACCTAATTGGGTGCCTATCATTGTTGTATAGTGACTATTTTCATTGTTGTGTATCGCAGGATCTAGAGTGTTGGAAATAATTCCAACTCCTACCTTGTTTTTGTGACCATCGATGTCCCGTGGCTCCTTCATCAGCTTGGTATGGTAGAGTGGTTTTTACTGCGGTCCCGTAAGGTGCTTCATCCTTCTCGATGGTAGTGCAGTGAAAGCTTTTGTGGAAGGACGCAAGTCTTCCTTCTGTTCTTGGTGATGTTGCGGCGACTCTTGCAAGTCTTCTACAATTGGCGTGCGGTAGTGCGGTGACCACCGCTATCCTTTAACCTTTCTCTTATTAGTCTTCCTTTATACTCATATATAAAAGAATTAAATTCAGGGGTTTGCACAAAAGTATCATCTGCAACAAATTCTTGACTTGCATGATGCCTCACATCATTTGATAGCTCATCAGAGGCTTCAAAGGTGATCACACTTCTTTCCAATGGAATCTTAGGAGCATTAAAGTGTGAGACTTCTTCATCCTTATTGTTATCTTCTTCCATGGATGGGGAACCAACTGAAAAGCTCACTTCAATAGTAGGTTGAGGTGATAAGTGATCTAGTGGTGTGATATTTTCTACTTGCCTCCTAGGACCGATTCCCCTTCCTCTTTCAAATGCCACAGGTGGCACATCTCTTATCAGTTCTTCTTCATGGAGGATTAACTATTCAATTCTTTCTATGGGATCTTGTACCTCAAGGAAAGCCCCTATGTAGCTTGGGTTATTATTCACCTTCCAAGCCTCAACCATCATAACCCTACTATAGGCATTCATTCTCATCATGTTTTGTTTTTCTTCACAATTTATGATGACATCTTCTAAAAGGAAACTATGCTCATACCCTTTCAATTTCTAAAAAAATTTGGCATCACAAATGAAGTGTTCAGGATCAAACTTTTCCATTTTGTTGCCAACTAGCAAGCCATAATAATCCAGTTTACCACTAACCAAGTCATAGCCTGAATCTGAGATAATAGTGAAATCACCAAATCATAAAGTGGAAGGCATGAAAGTCTGCCTCCCATAGCTCTTTAAATGCATGAAAGCTGAAAATGACAATTGCCTTATGATCTCTAAATAAGCAACTCTATCTAGCATAGTCTTAGGCAGCAAATAAGGTGCAACTTCAAATCCATAAACCTTGATAACATTACAATCCCCAAACATGTAGCAGTCCCCCCAATTGTGATTTATCCTTGCTTCATGAATCATATCTTTTGGTTGGAGAAATCTTAAGATCTTTGGGGTGAGGTTGTAGTCACATTTGTGGCCTAGCATCTTATATAGTGGTTTGAAAAAATATTTAGGCTCAAAATATAGGTAATGGGACCTCCCACACCTGCTGTCCCACACATATGTCCACATTTGTACAGGCCTTGAATTTCCATCATTATCTAAGTCTTTTATTCTTAATTCCTCACCCCATATCCCCATCACCTGCCCTTCGTATAATATCATGTGCACGAAAAGAGAATAGTGCTTGAAATTAATGGCTTCACTATCATTCTTGATGATATTGAGGGAATTATTGATAGCCTTCACTAAATACTCTGCATAAACATAGGGTCAAGCAATATGGCTCTGGATGTCTATGGCTAAAACCATGGGAGCAATTGTCATGCTCTCAGGAACATCAATTCCTAGTACTTGACCAGTTGAGTAATAAGTGTATTGAAAGTATTCTTCAAACAAAGCCATGAAGAATGGGGGCTTATCTTCACTAGAGAACCTCATAGTTTGGTTACCCACACCTTTAACCCTATGTAGAGGAAATTTCCACCTCTTGTAACTTGTGTCCATGGTGCTGTATTCCTCCAACAAGTCTTTGATTCATAATTTTGTTTTCAGGGAAGTGTCTAGCTGAAAAATCATGGAAATATAATCTAGCTTTATGACCATGAACTATGACCCATCAGGAAAATGAATTGATCTCATCTTCAGATTGTAATTCTTTGCCAAAACCTTGATTAAATCTAAGTTCACAAAGATGTTGGGTACTACAAGTTTACCCAAATTCAAATTCCATGGGTTTGACATTGGGCTATGCCAGAATTTCTTCCTATAATGATAAATGAAGAGGTCGTAACCCCTACGGAGTCCATACATCTCCTAGATTTTTTTGTTTATCTACTAATGTCACACACAATGGGTTAAGCTATGCTATTCTTCTAGATTTTGGCCTAGACCCAAGACACTAATTGATTAAGTCTTGATTTAATTGCCTAGCTTTAGTTTTCTATCTTTTTGCTTTTTGTTTTCTTGGGGTTTTTTCCATCTCAACCCTAGTCATGCAATGCTTTCATCTACTTACTGAGAAAATAATTTGAGTTGATTCTAGACCACTTACTTGGATAAATGCTACAAATTTCTAGCTGCCTATCGTTGTCCAACTTGGTTCTCCATATCCTTCAATTACAATTCATAGTGATTTCAACTTCTTTGAGGCCGTATTTATCAAATTCAGGACAATTCATCTAGCCTTGGTTCATAAATGGTGCTCGCGCCACCTTTATGATCAATTTATTCATTAATAGCGGAAGTATCCTCAATATTTTTGTTAGTCACATCAATCGGACTAATCATCATTTCATAACTTTTGAAGAGACTTTTAATTAAAATTCTTGTTGTTTCTTTGATATGCCAGTATGGTGGTGTTTTTCCCTTCCCTTCTACTATTTACCACACTACCGCCTTGCTCAAAGCTTCTTGCTGCAGGTTTGTGGTGTATACCGCTCTACCGCATATGTTTCTCACCTTCTCGGCGGTATAGCGGTGTATGATTTTGATCATTACTTAAAGAGTTTCAATGAGACAATCTTATTTGTCTTATCGATATCTCAATGCCTCTTCGACATTAGATCTTATGTTCCTCTGATGTTGGTTGTCGGTGTCGATGAGACAAGTTAATGTCTCTTGCCGATATGCCATTGTCTCATCGACAATTACTTCGTTATATCTAAGAGTTGTGTTTTTCTGAGCACTTGTAGATATACCTTGTCGATGTGACATAAGTGATTCTCTCCTCGATATGCCCGTATCTTGTTGACATTCACTATTTTACATTGTTGATGAGACATAAATAAGTCTCTTCGACATAGGGGTGTCTCATTTACATTTTTGATTTGTGCTTTGTGCTAATGTCGGGGAGACTTTGGAGGGACTCTCATCGACATGGTGTTGTCTTGGCGATATGCTATGAGAAATCATAGGAGTATTTCAAATGAGGAATACACTTTGATGCTATGATCAAGGGTTTTATTTGGAAGCTCACGTGAGGGATTTTATTAAATTTAAGTTATTGTGATAGGAATTCTATGCATATGGTGGATATAAGAGATGAGTGAAAATGGAAGTATGTAAAAATAATTAGGATGGAATTCTAGCTACAACACAATCCATGTTTAAAAAAGGATGATTCTTATGGCCTAAACTTTGAAATGATTCAGTAATATTATTTGTGTTGATACAAATTACCTATTGCAATATCCTTAAATTGTTCAATCTTTGGTATGAATTGTTGGTAGAAAAAATTAGGATTACTTGGATGCTTCTTCCATTCATTTTGTATCAATATATGTTTGTGAAGACACAAAAGCTAATAGCTCAATCAGGTAGAGCTTTTGTGATTTTCAAATGAAAGTAAGGTACATTTTTATTTCTGCTACATTACATTCATGTGCATAAACAAAATCAGAAGATTACATTACTAGATTGCACTTATGCATATGCATATAATATAGGAAAGATTGCAAAATCCTTTAAAAAATGTAGTCTTTATTGATAATGTAAATGTATGTTGTTCCAAACAAGTCATGGAACTGACTATTTGAATGCATATAATCGAAAAACTATACATTTATAGATAAAAAAGAGAAAAATGCACATAAAGAGAAAGGGGACAATGACAAATCCCGGTTGCTTTGTTCTACATCATTTTTAGTCTTCCTGCTTGTCTAAGCCTCCAAGTTGATGTCTTCCTTGTTGCTCCTAGGTTCCTTGCATTTGAGTGAGAAGAGTATTGTTAGAGAAATGAAGGATCACCAGTCAAAATATGTGCATACATTTATAAACATATAATTTGATCATCATGTGCATTCAAATAACTTGCATACCATAGATGTCTAGGAAAATGAGAAAGTTACCAAACATATCTATCATATGCTCAGTTTTATCTAACATGTTTTCTCATTGTGCAGGTATAGATCAAATTAGGTTGTTTTGTTTATCTGGTTACAACATGTGGGGTGAAATGTGGCTCCCACAAGGGTTGAGCCTAGCCTGCTACCCTATTGTTTCATCTGGGAAGGATAATCACAAGTAAACCATCCATGAAGCATTAAAGATCAATCTTTGCAAGGATAGTGGAGTATGTTGGTAAGGGGTAATCTCCTTATTGATAAATATTTATCCTTATTAATAAGAACATTCCACTATCAACATAGCCATGATTTTGACAAAACTGATCATCAAGGATTCCAAGATAGTTTTCATTAATAGTCTGGTTAAAAGTAAGCAGCCCCAAGCATCATAATAGTCACAAGAATTGAACATGAGGGGTAGTCATGTAGATTAAAAGCTTACACAATAGTCATCACTTGCAAAGACAGAGACAACATGTTTCCACATAAAAAGTTAAATTGAATGCATGAAAGGTATAATGATGAAGTCCATAATAGTGAATGTTGCTTAAGAGGGATTGAAGGACAACATTTTGTATAAAGGAGAACAAGGTAACCTCAAACTCTGTTGTACCTGAGTATAACAATATCTACGCTTCTAGTGTTCTAGATGGAACCTATAGCAGAAAAGTGTAGTCTCCATCTGAAGGAACCATCTCCGGAGCTCTTCCCTGAAATGAGGGTTGAAAAAATTAGAAGAAAAGAAATACCATAATTCTCATGAAACAATTTGTATCAAGAAAAATGTTAGAAAGTATAATTAAAAGAAAAATCCTTATAATTGGACCTTGAATTGGACCAAATAGATTTATGATTTTATCTTTAGAATGTAGGAACTTTCTCTGTCAGAGCTTCACGACCTGAAATTGGATCTCCAATTGGACCAATAAAATTTATGATTTTATCTTTAGAATATAGGAACTTTCTTTGTTCGATATTCAAGACCTCAAATTAGATTAGAAGCTGGATAAGAAGACTTATGATTTTATCTTTAGAATGTACAAAATTTCTCTATTGAATATTAAAGATGTAAGGTTGGATCATAAACTAGATAAGAAGATTTATGATTTTATCTTTAGAATGTAGGAACTTCCTTTGTTGATTATTTGGAAATTCCTACACACAAGTTCTGCTTCAAAGCGAAAAAAACCCAGAAGTGTTTCACGCCGACTCAAGGTATAATCCAACCTGGTTATGACACTGATAGCAATCCAATTTTTCTTGAACCGTCCATACCCAAATGTTGCATCACAATCTATTCTTCTTGCAGATAAAAATGCCACATATTAACCCCTTCTAAATAAAACTCAAAATACCATGAAACAATGAGTCCCCTATATTAGTAAGTAAGTAGGCAGTCTATAGGGCATAGTTTGATTTTATACAAGGATTCTCATGAAAGGAATCTCCAAGTGACAGTGAATAAGTTGTTTGAGATTGAAACTAATGGTGCAATATCCAGTCTTAAAGGCAGTTAGCAAAGCCATAAATGTGCAAGAAAATCAAATTGTACACAACGAAAAATTCACAATGTTATCTTACATAATGCCTTAATTTTGAAGACAAAAATCTCATTGTATCTTGATGAAAGTAGTGACCTTAATGGTCAATCACTGACAACCATGATTTTAAAACATGCTATTGTGCTTATGAAGGAAACATTTTAAGCAAGGTGGTGAGTGGTGGTTTGGAACAATGGCAGGTATGAAGGACTTGCTTTATATGCATCACATTATCTAATCATAGGATAATACATCATTTATTTATTTTTTTAAATCAAAAGAAATTATTCTAAACCCTAGATAGGACACATTGATACTTCAAAAGCATCTGATTTATTTTTTTAAATTAAAATAAGTCATTCTAAACCCTATATAGGATACATTGCTTCAAAAGCATCTGAAGGAATTTGAGATTATGCAAACATATGTCAATTAAATACCTGGATTACAAATAGTAGCATGAACATTGTAACTCTTGTTGATCAGAGAAAGAATGAGATAAACAACAATGAATCCTATGCCTCCTTACCATTCTCTGTCATTCTTTACTGAAACACTTCTCCATTTTGGCGGGCTATGCTTGAAAATAAGGTTTCAACAAAGCTTCTATTGTATTTTTATTAAAATGAATACTCAATTCTAGCGGGCTATGCTTGAAAATAAGATTTTGACGAAAAATTTAGAGTATGTTTATTAGAGTTTTAGAGTATTTTGGCGGGCTATATTCTTGATTCCTTAAATGATTTATTCGAATGGATTGTGACTGACGTGATTTGCTGCATTTAGTGCTATAAATTATAATGATGCCATGATTACTGTACTACCCCTGTCTCTTATTATACCCGCTATGGTATGGTAGGGTTTTTCCATTCCCTTCTATTGTTTACCACACTACCGCCTTGCTAAAGGCTTCTTGCTGCAGGGTTGCAGTGTATACCTCTCTACCACATATGTTGCTCACCTTCCCAATGGTATAGCAGTGTATGATTTTGATCATTACTTGAAGAGTTTCGATGAGACAATCTTATTTTTCTTACCAATATCTCAATGTCTCATTGACATTACTTCGTTATATCCAAGAGTTGTGTTTCCCTGAGCACTTGTAGATATACCTTGTTGATGTGACGTAAGTGATTCTCTCCTTGGTATTCCTGTATCTTGTTGAAATTTCACTGTTTTACATCATCAATGAGACATTTAAATAAATCTCTTCAACATAGGGGTGTCTAAACCGGCGCTAAACCCAAAGCTAAACTCGAAGCTAAAGTTGGAGCTAAAAGTGGCGCTAAACTAGAAGCTAAACTCGGAGCCAAATGCAGCGCTAACAGTGGTGCCACACTCGAAGCCAATATTGGCGCTAAAGGAAGCACTAATGTTGGCTCTAAGTAGCAAAAAAATTAGCACCGAATTGTCTTGATTGGTGCAAATAAATGCCAAAAATAGCACCAACATTTTCAAAAAATTGGCAAAAAATACATTAAAACAGTGGTGGAAGCAAAAAACAGAGCAAAAAATAGAGCAAATCATAGGGATTTATTGTAGTGTTTCTTCCTTTTGATTTTGAATAGTAAAGAAATTATCACACAACTACATAATGTCAGTCCATTTCTGATTGTTCCTATCTGTTGCTAAATCATAAATATATGCTTCATAACATATTTGAGTTTTAATTGAGTTCATCACATCCTTTATACTTCATGTGTTGTTTGACCATTTTAAGTAGTATGATAGTAAGTTTTGTGCTTCTTCTTCACAAATTTGAGTATCCTTCAATCCCTTCATAGCTCTGTGATGTGCATCTACACATTTCCTTTTGATATCCTCTAGAATCTTCTCTGCAGTCCTTGCTTCTAGTCCACTTCTAGGTTTTCTTTTAATCTGGAGACATATGCTTTTAATGAATCAACCAATTTTTTGAAATTTTCTATAGCAGACAATGATGAATTGATGCTTGTTCTGGGGGTTACCTCTTGTAAAGCTTTCATGGATTCATCCATTTCTTGTGCACTTATAGCTTTGATTCTGGTTTCATGCTCATGTTGAGCATCATCTGCATGCATCCTTCCCTCTTCTATGTTAGTGTCTTCTTGCTTTGCAACTTCTTGTTTAATTTCAATCGGGGGAATGATAGAGCTCTTCCTTTTCTTACCTGATCTCCTAGACCTGTCGGATGCTTCAGTTCTAGTCCTAACTTGTAATTCTAGTCTGCTAAGGTCTTTATGGATTCTTAAAATCACTTCTACATAATGAACTGCTTCTTCCTTAGTTACTTCATAATCCAACTTAGAAACCCAAATAGTTCTAGGATTAATTGCTTCCATGAAGCAAAAGTTAGTAGAGACAAAGAAATTAACGTCTCCTGAGAACCTCTCCAACACACTCTTAGGTATCCTTATCCTTTCATCTATTCTCATTTGAAACATTCTAAATAATTTCACAAGAGCATTGTCTTGAGCATTCACACCACCAAGGTTTTTCATGTGATTTCTTATCTGATGTGCAACCGATTATGTACTTGTCCACTCCACTTTCCTAATTACTGGTAGTTCCTTCATGAAGTAGAAAATAAAATAGATTATCAAAGTACCATACCTAAATGTATGCTTTTTCCCTTTTTGATTTCCTTCAGGTTCTTTATTAAATTTTGTCGGCGTAACTCACATAGATCATAATCAGTGCCATATTCAATCACATTATGTGCAATGTGAACAATAGTGGTAGAGACTGTATAGTCATTATTTGGTTGACAAATTTTGTGTCCAATAAGCCTTGCATCATACTAGATAGCCGGATTCCTAATCATGTTCAAGATGAATTCCTTTTGTTTAAGAGTATCATCTATCTTCTCCATTAAGTCCTTGAACTTGATAGATTTTCATCCTAGAACTAGTCTGGAGGACCATAAATTAGTTACATTACTAATAGCTTCCTTGGTTATTAAGTACTTTCCATCAATCCAAATGGATTCACCGTGGATTCTGCTTAATACCATTTTGATGTACTTCTTTTTAAATTCAAACAATGGGAGATTATGCCATACATCCAATTTCCTTTCATTTAGGGTTATGTATTCTAGTTTTAAGGTGTCATCATTTCCTTCCAATTCTCTTGTCAATAGAACACATAATTCGTAATTAGAAAATTCATCTATTTTCCCATGAATGTATGCATTAATATCCTCAGTTGGTAAAACTCCAAAGGGAGTGCAAGAAAATGCACCTGCTAGATCTTCCAATAGAACTTTCCAAGAATGCCTCTTCAATTCAGGTTGCGGTCTCTTTGATACATTTACAACCTTTGGTCCTTCCATTACATCTAAAATGCTTTCAAATAAAACTTTTGGAAAACTGGGAGCACATAGAATACCTCTTAAAATTGCTCGACGAAATTAGGGTTTTGATAATTTGCTAGTGGGAGACACAACAAATTCTTCCAATTCTTCTTCTTCACTTTACTTCTCCTTTGCATGAGTATAATGAAATGACTTTGTCTTAACAAGCATGCTTTTGATTCCTTGATTTGACCCATTTCAGAAATAAATGCTTTAGATAAAAAGCTGGTAAACTTCAAAACCTTGTATGCACAGTCAACTTTCAGAAGCTCTGCAAACTTCCGCATTAAAATATTTTCTCTTGATGTTTTCACAAAAAAATCCACAATTTTCTCTCCATCTTGTCTTTTCATGTCAAGCCATGACACAACATATCGGCAAGGGGGCTATATGATTTTTAGTAAAGCTCCCCCTAAGCCATAGCTTTGGGTTAGTTACTGGAGGAAACATCTGCACCGAATATAGGTACATATTCTCCCATGTCCTTAATCTCTTCTTTCTTTCTCCATATTTTCTCCATTTCCTTCTTTACTTCAGTCGGATCAACTTTCTTGACTGGTTCATCATTCTTTGTAGGCTCATTCTTTCTTATGTTCTTATTTCTGAAATTTTGCAATATGTCCAGGTTTGTTGTAATTGTAGCATATAATTTTTATTTGACCAATCTCACCTCCATTCAATCTTGTTCTGCACTGGTCAGCCTTATGTCCAAATACATTGCATGTATAATAGTAGCCATTGAAAGATCTAGCAATATTAAATCTATTCATCATCTGACTTCTACACTCAACAAATTTATACATCCAAATCTCTTGCATACAAAACATTGTCCAGAAAAGGATCCAACATTCCGATTCATTTTACCTCTACATTCTATATCCTAATGTCCAAATTTATTGCATGAAAAGAAAACACCATTAAAAGATGGGTACCTTTGAGAATTTGGTTTTCTAATAGGGAATCTTCCAACATTGCTTCTTTGATTCTAAAACTTTCCATAGTTCCTTTTTCCTTTAGTCTTTCTAGATTCATTGATCTTCTTTGTACTAGATGTTTGTTCTTCTTTAGAGCTTTCTCCTTTTTCAAGTCCCAAACCACCTTTATCTTTAGATGATTTATGTCCAACAATTAACTCATCAAGCATTGTAGAACTTGCCTTAAATTTGTCCTCATGAATTCTTGCTTTCTCCAAATCCGCTCTCAGATTTACCACTTCCTATTCAATTCTAGTGCATTCATTAGTCTTGCTTTGAATCACTACAATAAAAAAATCCTCAATTTTCTTCTTTTCTTCCACTTGTAATTTCAGTTCGGTGATGTCTTCATTTGCTCTCTTCAGTTGTTCATTAACTTCTCTATGTCTTTCTCTGAATTTCTTGATCTACTCTCTCAACTTCTTGATGCATTTGTTTTCCTCTTTTAAATTTTCCTTCAGATTTCCATTCTCATTTTCAATTTTGTTAAGATCTTCAAGTGCAATTTTAATTTCTTCACCCATGTCTAGCATATAGTCTTCTATATATTCAATTGCAAAAAAATGTTCTCGAGTAGGGTACTTCCTATTAGCCATATGTTCAAGCTCCAAGATCTTCCCAAAGCAATCAAGCTCCTTCTAGGAAACCAAGCTATGATACCAATTGTTGAACACCTGGAATATTGAGAGAGGGGGTGAATTAGCATTCATCTAAACCAATTAAACACAACCCATCCAATTAATTGAATAGAAATAACCACAATGAAGAAATAAAGCATGAATACAACCATAGAATCACATGACACATGAACACCACAATTTTTATGTGGAAAATCCAAAAAGGGAAAACCACGGTGAGGGTTAGCTCACAATATATTATATCCAAATATAAGATATTACAAAGGCTCACTGCTAGGACACATTGTCTAGAAAAGAGATCACAACCCACTGAGTAAGAACAAAGAAGGGTTGGAAAAATTTCCTATTTGAACTGATACAATAACATCTATCATATGCCAAATTCCAGTTCCATTAAGGTACAAAAATGATCTTCACACAATCTACTTATCACTGCACCGTACACATGTAGGTGATTCACCATACATTTCATAAATCTTCTTTGTTCTACCACGTTCACATAACATATATTCCTTTTGCATTTTTATGTACCTTTCTTCTCACTCACCTCACTCTCTCTCTCTAACACCTTGGTAATGATCTCATATATATACCCACATCAAGTGAAACTTCAATTAGGTCGACCTAATTAGAAGAAACACACAAAAAAAACATGTCATCGTCAAAGTATTTCATCCATGCTTAGCACCTAAATTCAACACTCAATTTACATCAAAATAGGTTGGCATGGACCTAAATATAAATCCCACCTAAGATAGATTTTCTCAATTATTCTCCACAAAATATCAACCGTATTAGGTTGGCCCAAAATAGACCTAAACACAAAGTCTTTAAGAGCTCATGTAATCTCATCAATCGTGCTACCTCAAAACTCAATCTCCTATGGAATTCTCATTCAACTGACATTTATTAGCTTATCTTCATCATCACAAGATAAAATAATTATTCACCAAGTGCAAAATCTCCCACACAGGTACACTGTTCAGAAGATAACTGTGATATATAGAGCCACACACTGTTATTCATATCTTTCTAGAAACTGTAAAAAATGTCACAAAAACTTGAATGCTACTCCACCTGATGGATTCAAAATTGTAGTTATGATTGTAGAAGATTATACCAACATGCAGTGAAGTGCAGACCCAAATACTGATGCACTAGACCACAATACTGACAAAGCAAACACTTAGCTAAATTCCTGATAAACCATGCTTTTTGGATCAATTGGTACTATAAAAAGGTCACCAAAAATACTTCCCTATTATGCTAGGATGATTATTACAATTTTGATATCAATGATAACACTAGATCAACCAATGTATGTACATTTCACGCTCATGTTTCCAAACTACATCATCAATAACAGACTTCTAACTTCCAACACAAGTGTACGGTCTATCAAGCAAGATATCAACTCCTTCCCATTTTCCTAACTCCATACTAACATCTTCTATCCACAATCATCTTGAAGGTCCGTAAGCTAAATTATTTCATTGTTAGTGCATCAAAATGGCTTTTCAAAATAATTTCTCAATTTTTAAAAAAATTTGAAAAGTTTTCTGAGGGGGCATGGGTCTATCCCACCTTCATTGGGGCGCACTGTGACATGATTTGAAAAATATTTTCTTAATTTTTCTTTGACATAACGCTCTAATCACATTATGTCAAAGAGAGGCAAAATGTAGGCAATAAAAAATGTCCTGGGTCTGTGAACAACATTTTTCCACTTCAATCTCTCTTCTTCAATGCATAATTAAGTAATTTTAATTATTTAATTATTTTACCACATTCCTCTATTAATTAAATATTTTTGATTATTTAATTAATTCACATTCCCTTGCTTTATTCTTATTTTTTATCAATTAAATAAATTAATATTTATTTAATTGTGTCGCTAACATTCTTTTCCCTTCTATAGTTAAATAAATTATCATTTATTTAATTATTCGCTCTTCATATTCACCATAGTTAAATAATTATTTTTAATTATTTAGCTATTCATTAATCTTTTTAGTCCTTCTATAGTTAAATACTTATCATAATTATTTAACTATATTTTATCACCTTTTCATCATTAAATGATTAATCTTATTTATTATTTAATCCCTCTTTCCCATTTCCTCTATATTTAATTTAATAGTTGCACAATCATTTTAAATTAAATATCTATTTCCCTTATTCTCTCAAATAAATAATCTAAAATAATTATTTATTCTCTCACATGCTTCTCCATGAATTAATTATTATTATTTGATTCCTCCACTACCTTCCCTCCACTTTCTCATTTCAAATCTTGACCGTTGATTTCTTCTAGTCTTCAAAGAATCTTGACCATCTATCCTTAGCCATCCCTAGCCCACTACTCTATGGTGCATGAAACCTCCATCGTTGATATTGGAATCTTTAGACCTTTAATCTCATTTGTCCATTTGAGAAGATTTTCTATTAAAGAGAGTTATCTCCTTTATTCTATCTTTATAACCACATATCTCCAACATTCTTGCTATCATTTGCAGGTACTTGTATGCAACAAAATATGAGGGAAAGCTTGCAAAAGCAATTTTGAGGAGATGCAAGGAAGGTGAATCAAGTTTGATCATGGAGTTTGGTATAGCTTTGGTTATTGTTTGATCTCCTTTTCTTTCTTGTGCTTTCTTGTTTAGATTTGGGACTTCTTGGTTTAGATTTGACGTAGTTGTGGTTGCTACTTGGTCTTTACCTTTGGATTTAAATTTAACCCGATCTTACAAATCTTGTTCTAGCAAATGTACTTGATGAAAATGGATAGTGAGAACTTCTATTTATAGGAGGCTCAAATGAATGAAGGGATAATAACTTGCCACAAGATCAATGGCTCATGTTGAGAGGTGCTCTCAAGCAAGAGGAAGAGGGCATGTGTCATGTGTAGGCTAAAGCAGAATGTAGGCTTGGATGAGAATGTTTGGATATGATTTTGGAAGAAAATGATAGGATCTTTAGAGAGGAAAATATTAGAATTTTTTTCTTATCTCAAGAGAGGTGGAATTTAAAATTAGATTTTATGGAGAGGAGAGAGATGGGCCCATACAAAGTCAACTTAAAAAGTGGAATTTATCTTTAGTGGATTTAATGAGAGGATGGTGAGAATTTATTGGGTAAATGGAGAAGCAAGCATGTGAGGGGGAGTGACACATGGAAAGTGGTGAATTTAAGATTGAAGAAAATGTTAATTGAAGGTTAATGAGGCATAACTAGGAGTAATTAAGTAATGGGTTTTTAGAAGAAATAGGTGGTGATGGATAAGGTTATATTATTTTAAATAATTTAACCTTAGGAGGGATAGGCCAATAGGAAAATTAATTAATTAAATATTTAATTAATTTATAAGAGTGATGGAATAATTAATTAAATAATAGAATCTATTATTTAATTAATAGAAGAATGATGAGATAATTAATTAAACAATATAATATTTAATTAATTTAGAAGAAAGATTGGATAATTAATTAAATAATTGAACATTTAATTAATTATGGGATAAGAGAATGAATTAATTAAGATTCAAAATTTTAATTAATTTTAATGTAACTCAAATTTGGGGTGTCTACACAAGTATATAGAAATTTTGAAAATTTTAATCTTAATTTTTAAACTATTTTTTAGTTATATATTTTAATTTAAATTCCTTATAATAGTTAATTAAATTTAGTTTAGTAAGTTTAGGACCATAGTACTTATAGTTAATTGATTTACTATCATGTAGGTAGTAACATATTAGTAAGTGATTGCATGTTGGTTCATCATTAGGTCTTAGATCTAGCGGTCGATATTTTATTAGCTCAACTTTCCCTAGAAGGCAACCCTATTTTATGAGGGTGTTGTATTACAACCGTGTATTGTGATGTATTTTAAGATTTTGATAGCGGTCGTGTTGCCTCTGCATCTCTGGTTGGTGATACTCCTGTGAGAAGCTTGCTCTGCAAGTATATTGTAATCTTTGTGATTTCTAAATAATATATTGGGAAGCTTTTAGAGAGTGGATTTTTTCTCCCAAAAGGGTTTTCCCCATGTAAACCACTAAGTTGTGGTATGCATGATATTTATGTTTATTTCTATTTAAGTTTTTGTAACTATTAAAGATCTATAAAGTTTTGCACTGTCCTCCTCTTAAGATTAGTGTAGGAAGTTGTTCTGTTACCTTAGCTTCCTTACACAATTTAGTTTAGTAACTTTAGAATTTGGGACCTAGTAAGTTTAGGATTAAGTAGACTTATAATTAATTGATTTACTAACACACCCTTAGCAAATTAGTCATTGATCACATATCCCCTTAAGCCATTCCCTTAACTCCCTTTAAGACATTCCCTAACTATGTTCCAAAAAATAGGTAAATTTGATTTACTTTAATAATTTTATGATTTGGTTTAGTAAGTTTGGATTAACTAAATTTATCGTTAATTGATAATTAATATCACACCCTTAGCCAGTAATAAATTTTAGGATTAAGTAAATTTATAATTAATTAATATTTTTCAAACTTTATTTATTATAAAATTTTCATGTGATTGTTTTTTTTTTTGGGGGGGGGGTAATAAGAACCCACCAGGGTCTCATATAAAACAAACTAATAGAGGATACATAAACATTCCATACCTGAACACTACATTTAATCCTCCAACCTGGTGCAGGAGCACCTGCCCAAGTGCCTAAGTGCAAGCTTGTTTTGAAGGTTTTGTTTTATATTTCCTTTTTGTTGTTTTGGTAAGGTCTTTGTTACCTTCTATATTGTGGTTGAGGACCTTTTTTGGTTCATAGGTAAAAGTTGAATAAATTGGGAAATCTTTTTGTGGGCGTTTCCTAAGCTTTTGTAAAAGATTGCAAAACACACTATGTTTTACAAAAGCAATCTTTTGGCCATTCTTAGGCTTAAAGAGAAAACCTAAATATTTTCTAGGTGTTGAAAAAGCTCATTCTCAACCTTTGAAGAGGTTAGAAACTTTGTATGTTGGCAGTTTTCAGAAAACAAGAATAAAAATAGTGATTTTTGTGGTGGAAAGCTCTGTTTTTCTGTTCTTGCGTGTGACAGCAGCAAGAAATGAATTAAGTAAAGCTTTTGTTGAATGAATTAACATGTATTGAAGCTATTTGAAGCAACTTAACTGGTTCAGTAGATTGGTTTTCCATTGCTTTCTTCCTTGTTGTAAATACTGTGTTTTTTCTTTTTGCTGTTATGACTAGTAAAATACAAAAAAATGGAGTTTTAGTTTTGTTTCCTGTCTGTACTAGGAAGTATGGACATTGTGGAAACAAGGAAAAACTCCCTCTTTGTATATAGTGTAAATAAAGAATCCTTTATGAGTGTTGGTAGCATGCTAGGAAGCTTTCCCTAGGCGAGTTCATCAACACCCGGTTAGGGAAAGATAGTGCAAAATCAGTTTCCATGTAGCAGGGGTGCTGCATCTCCATTAAAGGAATGTGTACAGTGGTTGCAGGGGTCCTTACAAAGCTCTGACAAGAGGCAGGAGTCATTATCAAATCATTTGGTGGCTGGAGAAAGAGGACAATCCTTTGTGTGTCCAAGAAAAGGCTTAAAAAGCCCTAAATTTCTTAAAAATAGTGATAGCCCTGTGTACGGCCTAAGAAGGTCAGAAACCAAAAGAATCTTGAAATGATCCAAATTTTAGCCAGGGTTTCTTCTTTGAAGTTATGGTGTTCATTGAGCAGGGAGAAGTATTAAGCATTTGTTTTGTTTGAGGAGACCTAATTCTAGTAGCCTTTCCAAACCCTAAACTAGGGTTTAATGAAAGCGATAGAAGGAAGGAGTTTTGTGCTTGGACAAGAATCATTCCTTGACTATTTTAAAGCTTTGAAAACCCATGCACACCCCTGAATGCAAGTGAGGAAACATTTGGAGGTTAACTAGTCTTTAGGCTTATTAAAGGCTAGATGGAGTATGTGTGAAAGAGCACCAAGAACTGATTGGTAGCAGTAAATTAGTGATGGTAGCAGGGTTGGAAATGAACCAGGGGTACCTAAGCTAGCAGTGGACCTATAGGTGGAATGGTGGATGAAGTGACACCTAGGAGTTCTCAAGACAAGGACTCAGAGCATTGAGATTGTGATTTTCTCAATCCAACCCTTGCCCTATTAGATTTGTATCAGAGCACAGGTTAAAGATTTGGGAAAGCAACTTATATGTTAGAGGTTGAATCAAGTGAAACACCCAACATGGTGACAAATGCACAGTTAGCCAAGAGGGTTGAAGAACAAGAAGAGGACAACAAGTCCCTGAAAGAAAGAATAGAGCAATTGGAGAAGGCATTGAACAATGCAAGGTTGGAAGGAACAGTGCCAAAGGAAGAAGAGGTTGCAGAGGAGGACAAGGTCCCTGAACCTAACCCTGTTTTGGAGGAAGAGCCTTTCTTGAAGGCATTGAAAGCCCTGAGTGGAAAAGGACTTGAGGGTGTACCACTATTCCATGGAAAGATGGATCCTGATTTGATCATGGACTGGATAGATGGAATGGAGAATCATTTTGAATGTGATGGAGTCACTGAAGCACAGAAGGTGAAGGTTGCAAAATCAAGGTTGAGAGGATCAACTTTGACATGGTGGAAATTTATCCAGACTGAAAGGGAGAAAGAAGGCAAGCAACCCATATCAACTTGGAAAGGAATGGTTGCTAAGATGAAGGAAGCATATATGCCAGATGATTATGAGATCCAACTTCACAAGAAGAGGCATAGTTTAAGACAAAAAGACCAAGATGTCAACACCTATATTGAAGAGTTTCAGAAGCTTTGCTTGAGATCAAATGTGTCAAAAGATGAGAGCCTAAAAGTGGCTAGGTACCTTAATGGCTTGAAGTGGAACATACAGGAAGAGATGGCTTTACTCAGCCCCAAGACAGTCCACCAATGTTATCAGCTGGCTATAAAGATTGAAGAGAGGAATAAAAGGAAGCATGATCAGTCCTCTAAGGGCAGAGGAAGAGGCAGAGATCAAAGAGGACATCGTGGAGGTTACCAAGGAAGAGGTAATGATCAAAGAACCCAAGGAGAATCTAAGCTTACTGAACATGGAGGTGAAACATCTTCAAGAGGAGGATTTAATAGAGGAAGAGGACCTCAAGGAGGTTCAAACAGAGGAAGAGGAGTAGGCAGAAGTAATTCTTACTTTGCCACCATGAAATTTTATCACTGCAATCAGCTAGGTCATCCAGCTTATAGATGCCCGGAGAAAGCTTCTTCATCTAGCAATGAGAAAAGAGTAGCTTATGCACAAGAGGACACCATGAGTGTCAAATCACCTGAGATCAGTCATATAGAATCATAAGTAGGTGAAAATATAATGTTTAATAGAGTGCTGATCAGACAACCAGTCAAGGAAGAACCCAAGCAAAGGAGAGCTTTGTTTAGAGCAAGGTGCAAGATATTGGGAAAAGTATGCAAGGTCATTGTAGATTCTGGTTCTACAGATAATATCATCTCTAAGGAGACAGTAACTAAGTTAAAATTGTAGAAGGTACCTCATACCAATCCCTACAAAGTCACATGGTTGAACAAAGGGCAGAGTGTTCTAGTGAATGAGCAGGTTATAGTGGAATTCTCAATTGGAGGCTACAAAGACAAGCTAATTTGTGATGTACTACCCATGGATGCATGCCATCTTTTGCTTGGTAGGCCATGGAAATATGATAGAGGTGCTATATATCATGGGAAGGAGAACACCATTGAATTTAAGAAGGATGGAAGAACCTTCAAGCTGTAATCATTGATTGAGGATGATGAAGGACAGTCTAAGGTACCTAACATTATGTTGAGCAGTGGCAAGGAGTTCATCAAGGATCTACACCAAGGGAATGAAGGTTATGTGGTCCTAATGCAGTCCAAAGAGGAAGAAAAGGCTGAGAAGATAGTCATACCTGAAACAGTTCAAAGGCTGCTAGAAAAGTACAAGAGCATAGTGAGTGATGGAACACCTGCAACTCTACCACCAAAGAGAGCAATAAGTCATCAAATTGACTTCATACCTGGAGCTTCTTTGCCTAGCAAGACAGCATACAAACTCACACCAGATCAGAATCTTGAAGTGGCTAGACAAGTGGAAGAATTGTTGAATCAAGGTCTAATTCAAAAGAGCATCAGCCCTTGTGCAGTCCCAGTTGTTTTAGCAACAAAGAAAGGAGGTAAGTGGAGATTATGCACTGATTCTAGAGCAATTAATAGGATCACCATTAGGTATAGATTCCCAATACCTAGAATTGAAGATTTAATGGATTGCCTTGGAGGAGCACAGTATTACACCAAGTTAGATCTTAAGAGCAGGTATCGCCAAATCAGAATTAAGGAGGGTGATGAATGGAAGACAACTTTTAAGACAAATGATGGTTTGTATGAGTAGAAAGTGATGCCATTTGGCCTCTCAAATGCCCCTAGCACGTTCATGAGGCTAATGAATGAGGTGCTTAAGGATTTCACAGGGATTTTTGTGGTAGTCTACTTGGATGACATACTAATTTTCAATAAGACAACAGAAGAACATTTGAAGCATGTGGAGATGGTTCTAAAAAGGCTACAAGAAGAACAATTGGCAATCAACCTTGAGAAGTGTGAGTTCTTCAAACTAGAAATTGTGTATCTGGGCTTTGTGGTATCCCAAGGAACCCTGAAGATGGATCCAAGTAAGGTGGAAGCCATCCTAAACTAGCCTACACCAACCGCAGCAACAGAGGTAAGGAGTTTTCATGGTTTAGCTCAATTTTATAGGAAATTCATCAGAAATTTTAGTGGTATATGCGTACCAGTGCTAGATACTATTAAAGGTGGTCTAAAAGAAAAGTTTAAATGGACACAAGAAGCTAATAAAGGGTTTGAAAAGCTGAAACAAGAGGTAGCAACCCAACCTATACTTTTGTTGCCTAGTTTTGATAAGTTATTCACAGTTGAGTGTGATGCAAGTGGAGTAGCAGTAGGAGCTATCCTTAGTCAAGAAGGTAGGCCTGTAGCCTTCTTCAGTGAAAAACTCAATGAAGCCAAACAAAAATACTCCACCTATGATCTAGAACTGTATGCTTTAGTGCAGTCCCTTAGGAAGTGGAGGCATTATTTGTTACCCAAAGAGTTTGTAGTCTTCACGGATAACCAGGCACTCAATTACATCAACACCCAAGAGAAGTCAAGCAATAGACATTTGAAATGGATGGAGTACATCCAAGCCTTTACATTTACCATTAAGCACAAGAAGGGACAAAAAAACAAAGTAGCAGATGCATTAAGCAGGAGAATGTTGACAATCCAAGAGATACAGCTGAAAAGCATTGGATTGGAGAGTTTCAAAGACCTCTATGGTGATGATGAAGACTTTTCAGAAGCCTACAAGGTATGTTTAGATTTTGAAAATCACTTTCATAGTCAATATGCTGAGTATACACTACAAAATGGATTGTTATTTAAGGGTAATCTGTTGTGTGTCCCAAGAGGATCAATGAGGGAAAATCTGATCCAAGAGAAACATAATGGCAGTCTTAGTGGGCATTTTGGAATAAATAGAACTTTAGAGCTGGTACAAAGATTATATTACTGGCCTAAGTTGGCAAGAGATGTTAGGAAATATGTAGAACAGTGTGTTGTTTGCATGAAATCCAAAGGGGGAGCTAGCAATGCTGGTTTGTATCAGCCCTTGCCTATTCCTAACAGACCATTGGAGTGTGTGAGCATGGATTTTGTGGTAGGTCTTCCCAAGACTAAAATTGGTTTTGACAGTATTTATGTAGTTGTGGACATATTCAGCAAGATGAGTCATTTTATTCCTTGCAAGACTACACATGATGCAAGTTACATAGCTCATCTCTTTTTCAGGGAAGTTGTAAGAATCCATGGATTTCCATTGAGCATTGTATCAGATAGGGATGTGAAGTTCATGAGCCATTTTTGGAAAAAACTATGGAGTAGATTGGGAACCAATCTGTCATTTGGATCAGCATACCATCCTCAGACCGATGGTCAAACAGAGGTGGTTAACAGAGTGCTAGGTAATCTTTTGAGGTGTTTGACAAAGGAATATGGACAGACATGGGATATGGTAATTTCTCAAGCTGAATATGCATACAATGACAGTGTTAATAGAACTACAGGGAAAAGTCCATTTGAAGTTGTGTATGGAATGCACCCAAGAGGAGTTTGTGAACTCGGAGACCTTGGAACAATGGAGAATAGGAGTGGACATGCAGAAGACTTCACTTAGACCATGAAGGATATTCCTGAGCAGGTTAAGAAGATAATCACAGCAGCCACACAAAAATTGAAAGATAAAGTTGATGAGTCAAGGAGAGATGTGCAGTTCCAAGTAGGTGACTATGTTATGGTTCATCTTAAAAAATCAAGGATGCAAAAGGGCATGTCAACCAAAATGCAGATGAAAAGAGTAGGACCATGCAAAGTGTTAGCTAAGTATGGGAAGAATGCATACAAGGTAGAACTTCCATCAGAATTGGGTATATCTCCTGTATTCAATGTTGTTGATTTGATCAGGTATAAGGAGACAGTCAGTGATGAAGTTCAAAATAGTCAAGAAATCTTTAAGGATATCAGTAATATACCCCTTCCAAATCAAGAGAAACCTCAGGCAGAGAAGGTCTTCGAGTCCAGGGTGAAGAAAGCTACAAGACACAAGGCATACATGGAGCACCTTGTCAAGTGGAGGAACAAACATGAATCAGAGGCTACCTGGGTTGAGGAAGCTGATTTTAAGAATCTAGGCATTGATCTATCACTGATATCACCTCAAGTTCCTTGATCTTTGTGCTAAGAGGGGGAGAATGGTGCAGGAGCACCTACCCAAGTGCCTAAGTGCAAGCTTGTTTTGAAGGTTTTGTTTTATATTTCCTTTTTGTTGTTTTGGTAAGGTCTTTTTTACCTTCTATATTGTGGTTGAGGACCTTTTTTGGTTCATAGGTAAAAGTTGAATAAATTGGGAAATCTTTTTGTGGGCATTTCCTAAGCTTTTGTAAAAGATTGCAAAACACACTATGTTTTACAAAAGCAATCTTTTGGCCATTCTTAGGATTAAAGAGAAAACCTAACTATTTTCTAGGCGTTGAAAAAGCTCATTCTCAACCTTTGAAGAGGTTAGAAACTTTGTATGTTGGTAGTTTTTAGAAAACAAGAATAAAAATAGTGATTTTTGTGGTGGAAAGCTCTATTTTTCTATTCTTGCGTGTGACAGCTGCAAGAAATGAATTAAGTAAAGCTTTTGTTGAATGAATTAACATGTATTGAAGCTATTTGAAGCAACTTAACTAGTTCAGTAGATTGGTTTTCCATCACTTTCTTCCTTGTTGTAAATACTGTATTTTTTCTTTTTGCTGTTCTAACTGGTAAAATACAGAAAAATGGAGTTTTAGTTTTGTTTCCTGTCCGTACCAGGAAGTATGGACATTGTGGAAACAAGGAAAAACTTCCTTTTTTATATATAGTGTAAATAAATAAGTCTTTATGAGTGTTAGTAGCATGCTAGGAAGCTTTCCCTAGGCGAGTTCATCAACACCCGATTAGGGAAAGATAGTGCAAAATTAGTTTCCACGTAGCAGGGGTGCTACATCTCCATTAAAGGAATGTGTACAGTGGTTGCAGGGGTCCTTACAAAGCTCTGACAAGAGGCAGGAGTCATTATCAAATCATTTGGTGGCTGGAGAAAGAGGACAGTCCTTTGTGTGTCCAAGAAAAGGCTTAAAAAAGCCCTAAATTTCTCTAAAATAGTGATAGCCCTGTGTACAGCCTGAGAAGGTCAGAAACCAAAAGAATCTTGAAATGCTCCAAATTTTAGCCAGGGTTTCTTCTTTGAAGTTATGGTGTTCATTGAGCAGGGAGGAGTATTAAGCATTTGTTTTGTTTGAGGAGACCTAATTCTAGTAGCCTTTCCAAACCCTAAACTAGGGTTTAATGAAAGCGATAGAAGGAAGGAGTTTTGTGCTTGGACAAGAATCATTCCTTGACTGTTTTAAAGCTTTGAAAACCCATGCACACCCCTAAATTCAAGTGAGGAAACATTTGGAGGTTAACTAGTCTTTAGGCTTATTAAAGGCTAGATGGAGTATGTGTGAAAGAGCACCAAGAACTGATTGGTAGCAGTAAATTAGTGATGGTAGCAGGGTTGGAAATGAACCAGGGGTACCTAAGCTAGTAGTGGACCTATAGGTGGAATGGTGGATGAAGTGACACCTAGGATTTCTCAAGACAAGGACTCAGAGCATTGAGATTGTGATTTTCTCAATCCAACCCTTGCCCTACCACAACCCATCTAGCTAGAACTAATTTCCTTAATCCTCATGAAGAATTTGTAGAAGCACCTAAGTTTTACCATAATCTAGTTCATCCCAATCCTTGATTTTCCATCCATATCCTCCCTTAGAGGCCCACTTGGCTAAGTAGTTAGTAGCCTTATTCCACTCTTTAGGAACATGAACAAAGGAAACCACTTCAAACTTCTTGGCCATGTAGAGAATTCACTTAGCCATCCTAGTTAAATTTCAATAGGGATTTTGAAAATTCTTGCTACTCCTAGAAGGGAAACCAACACCATAGAATTAGTCTTACAGACAACATTCCTCTAACCTTTCACATGATCTATCTCTAGCACCAAAAGAACAACCCAAAATTCCATCTAATTATATAGCAAACTCCCATACACTTGGAGAAGAAGAAATGAACAATACCGACATTATCTCACTTGATTCCACCAATTCCTGTCATGCTTGGATTGCCTCTAGAAGACCCATCTGTGTTGACATTAAGAATAAATGTAGGAGGCAGGGACCACTTACCCATTCAGTTCAACTTCTTCTAACATTGACTACAAGTGCCAATTCTAGAATTAGGAGAAGAGTGAAGGGAAATCTCCAAAAAATTGATACTGTGTTGATTTGAAGAAGTGAGAGGCCCAAAATCTATGAACTTGGCCTCTATGGTATCCTTAACCATAATTTTAATTTTGATCCAAACTTGAAAAACTAGAATCCTTGTGTCATGGAATATATGATGGTTTCTTTCTAACCAAATCTACCAGATAATAAAAGACAGAAAAATGTCCCAAGCGATCAGTAGAAAAGAGGCTAAAGCAAGGGCTTGACTAAGACTGTCCCACAACTCATTCAGAGAAGAGACCATAACAAAAGGCCTATTCCAAATTTGCTACTTGAGCCTCCATAATTCTTGGTGGGACATTGAAAGAATAAGTGATTTGAAGTTTCTTCATTTGAACTACATAAGAAGTAGAAGGATGGACCCATAAACCCATGCTTGTGGATATTCTTCCATGTCAAACACCTGTTATGACTCAACAACCACATAAAAATTTACATTTGGGCCATAAAAAAATATTCTAAATTATTTTCCTCCAAGGCCACTCCAAAAATACGTTCTTATGCACATCTAGAACATGATACCCAAGAGCCAAATTGTACTCTCCTTTGGGGTTGTGCCCCCATGCAAGATCATAAGACTCCTTCAAAGGGCTACAAAACCTATTAGCAAGAATAGAGTCCAATAATTCCCCATCCTCTAAAGAGCATCCTTCTAGCCAGTTTCTCGAGTCCTTCCAAATTTTAAAGATAGACCTTTGCAAGTGAGAATGAATCATGAAGTCAGCTACTTTATACCAACCTATGTGAAGAAAAATGCCTCAAAGAGGAAGAAGATGGGGAAAGGAGGAGGATATGGGAGGCTTATTGTCCCATGATTCATCCCAAAATAAAGCATTATTGTCCTTATTAATGATCCAAAATAATCCTTGCTTGATTAATGTAACCCCCTTTTTTATAGTGTCCTAGATCATAAAACTTTTTCAGTTGAGCTCCATTGTGGAATATCAACATCCATTACCCCTCCTAGGTACTTGAAACTCAAGATCTTAGCCTAAGGGCTAGAAGAATGTTTACACCACCTCCAAAAAAATTTGGCAACCAAGGCCAAACAATTGAGTCCAGCTTGGTGAAGACCAAAGAACCCTAGCCCTCTTAGGTCTACAAATTTTCCCCCATCTCACAAGACACCAATTTTAGAATCAAGTTTACTATCCCACAAAAATCTCTTGGATAACACATCAAAGTCCTTGAGAAATTTTTTAGGAGCAACTAACAAAATGAATCTATAGATAGGTAAATCCTAAAGAAATTTTAGGAGGATCACTCTACTAGCAAAAGATAGCCATCTAAAAGTCCAATGACTAACCTTCATGTAAAATTTATCAATAATATTCTTCTAGTGCTCCTTACCAAGGTTACTCGTCGAAAGAGGAATCCACAGATACTCAATGGGAAAGCTACCAATCCTAAAGTGGAGAAAGCAACCAAGTAAATGTTGAGGGCCCTCCTGAAGTTAACAACTTCCATAATTTTAGCATTCCCTAATAAGGTTATATCATCCATAAATTATAGGTGGGTTTACGAAATCAAGATGATGAGACTAGGACCAACCTTGGATAAACCCACTCTTGTTATGAAGTCTCAACAACTTGCCTAAGCCCTCAACCATTAGGATAAGCAAGTAAGGGGATAAAGGATCCCCCTACTACAATCCTTTGTAGGCAGGAAAAACAAAGGAATGTCATTTATGAGAACAAAAAAGGAGGTTGAAGAAACAAAATTGAAAACCCAGTTGATCCAATTAGAGTTAAATCCAAAATAAGATAGAATATTTTGTAGGAAATACCAGCTAACCCTATCATGAGCCTTGGACATATCAAGCTTTATAAACATTTCCTTCTTTTTAGATCATGGCATAGAGTGAACAACTTCAACATCCACAACAATCCCATCCATAATCTGGCAACCTTTTACAAAGCCCCCTTGCTCAGGTGAAATGAGGTCCCCAAGACATTTCTTAATCCTTTTCACAATAATTTTGCTAATTATCTTGTAAGTGACATTACAAAGAGAAATAGAGCAAAAAATATTCAAAGAGGATGCTCCTTCCTTCTTGGGAATAAGAACAATAAAAGTGGTGTTGTAGCATAGAAAATTATCACCCTAACAATTTCACACTATGTTTAGGCCCCCCTAAATTATTGAGCCTAATTGATCCCCTAATATCCTAAAATTATGTATTCTAGAGCCCATTTATACCATTTTTCAATAAATTGAAAGCATTGAATAAATGTATCCAACTCATATGTTGCCCATGACATCTAATGTCTTGGAAATTTGGTATAGGACTCATATTCCCTTGGGCATATGGGTCCCCCTTCTTAGCCATAACCCATTTTTGGACATGTTGGTGACATTTTAACATTAAAATTTCAAATTTCAATTGTCATCTTTTAGGATCTAATTTTTGGGGAATTGGATAAATGGCTATAAATACCTAGTCTTTTCACCATTTTGAAACTAGAAGGAAATTATAAGAACTTATGATCAAGCACTATTTTCAAGAGAAAAATTTCAATATTTTATTGTATAAATTCAAGATCCAACCATAATGTCAAAGTGTATATGAGTTTATGTGTTCATGTCATCATGGTTTTGTGAAGACTAACCCTTGTTGTAGGTCTCTAAAGCATTCAAGCAAGCAAGATCAAAGTCCTTGAGGTGATGTGTATGACTTCAATCCTTCAAGGAAGCCATTGAAGGGTGGCAAGTTGTATCACTTTCTGATTTCATCATTCCTCCCTTTCAATTATCTATTTATCATTGAAATTGCCATTATGGAAGTGGAAAAACTTACACGGGGAATGACTGAGGAAAGCCCCTAAAATGGCCCAAAATTTTCCCTCTCTTTGAATGTGCAAGTATCAAGTTGAAGAGGATTGAATGAAGTGTGAAGAAAAATTGTCCATTATTGCATTTAAATCCCTACATCTTGTTAACCCATGGAAACTCATAAAATTATCTGATAGTGTTTCGACAACTTTGTAAGTGGAAACAAGAGTCTTAGATCTGCCACCAGAGGACCTCAAAAGTTGATTAGGACCCCCTATCAAGGAATTATATGCCCCTTGGTGACTATGTCCTCTTATAGTGGCTGAAACAAGCTTTTTTAGGTTGGTACATATCACTCTACATTCCCTAGATCCACTTGCAAATTACTACTTTTGTCTATCAGTTGTTGGGATCTTGCATTTCACATATTAGGGCACATAGTCTAGCTAGGTTTATCATTCCAAATCAATTCCAATCCATTAGAATCTTCAATTAGATGTAGGTCGATGTCTGATTGGCTCACCTTCATGGTTGTAAGTCAATCTAATCACATTGTTGATCTACATCTTAATGTAACTTGGAAAAAGGCCCCTTGCATCCTACGTTCTTTGCATTTAGGACCTAGGATCCCTTTTTCTAAGTTACAAGTGTTAATGGATTTTAGCATTTTTTTTTTCCTAAGATTCTCTAACCACCTCCAACATGCCATTCTTTAGAATTTCCCAAAAAACTTGAAAGAAATCTATAGGGAACCCATCAGGTCCAGGAGCCTTAGTTTTTTTCATTTGGAAAGCAATTGCTTCCAACTTAGCCATAGAGATAGATATCATAAGAGCACAATTTATGTCTATTGTAATCAAAGAAGGAATGTTATTAAGAACTAGTTGCTCTACTTACTAATCTTGAACATCTTTCCTTTCAAATAAAGAAAAAAAGTATCGAACAACCTCCTTGGAAATATCTGGGAATGAAGATAAATGATCCCCATTTACCAAGTAAGAGATGAAAGAAGGTTGTTCTTTCTTCTTTCTTTCACAAAATTATGAAAGAAAGAAGTATTTTTGTCTCCCTCCTAAAACCACTCAATCCTAGACTTTTGTTTCCAAAAGATTTCCTCTCGGATCTCGCATTCAACAAGATGCTTGGAGTAGATAGACTTTTTCTGTAAAAGATCCTCTATCAATCCTTCCTCCCTAATCCAAGAAGTGATATCCTCCAACTTCATTTGGAAAGAAGATTTAGCATGAAAGATATTTTGAAAGGAAATTTTGTTCCACTTCTTGAGCTTGTACTTTAAGAATTGGAGCCTCTTGAAAAAGGAATACATAGAAGTCCCAAAATTAGGCTTACCTTCTAGCCACCTTGTCCCCATGAGCCCTAACAATAAAATTTTCACCTGAATTACAATTAGGAATCATGTAATTAAATTTGATGTATTTACTTGATAAATGTACCCATATTTTTTTAGATAAATATTTCAAGTTTTGGTTTTATTTTCTCATGTTCATTATACTTTTTATAATTTTTTTAGGTTTCCTACAACTAGTCGCCATGAATTCAAGTGCATTCAATATGTGAACATTTTGATTTTTTATTATGCTACACATCATTTGAATATAAGGAATTTCTATGATATTTTTTAACTTCATTTATTGTAATTTTCTCACTTGACTTACAATTTTGACTCATGTTATTATCGTTAATTTATTTACTTGTTAATTATGTACACATTTTTTAAAGATAAATATTTCATGCTTTGAATTTTTATTCCATGTTCATTATACTTTTTATTATTTTTATTTCAAATATCCTCTAACTAGGTTGCGTGATTGTCACTACTCAAGTATGTTCAATTTGTGATAACATGTTGGATTTTGCTATGTTGGAAATCACTTGAGTGTAAGAAATTTCTATTATAATTTTCTCACTTGACTTATTCTTGGGACTTGTGTATTTTTAGTTAGTTTATTTATTTTCTAATTATAAAAATATTTTTTGTAGATAAGTATTTCATATTTTGGATTTATGCTCACATGTTCATTATTTTTTTTAAGAGGGGTAAACACTTTTGATCCAAAGCTATGGAATGGTGAGGTCATAAATAGGGGACCTCATCCCCAATGGAAACACTCAATAATAACACCCAAATGGGGTTTTAACCTTGGTGGTAACAACATCACCGCCTCTAAATCATCACACTTTGCCACTATCAACTATGCTCATATATTCATTATTTTTTTCTATCATTTTTATTTATGGTCTCTTACAACTAGTTGGCATGACTATTGCTACTCAAGTACATTCAATTTGTCACAACATATTGGATTTTATTGTAATAGGCATCTCTTGAATGTAAGGAAATTTTATTGTAATTTTCTAACTTGATTTATTATAATTTGTCACCTATCTTATAGTTAATTTATAATTACTTTATTTACATGCTAATTATATGCAGTTTTTTTAGATAAATATTCCATATTTTGGATTTATACTCCCATTTTCATTATATTTTTTCTTTTTTATAAGTCTCATATAACTAGATGACATGATTATCACTACTTGTACATTCTATATGTGATGACATGGCTTGAATGTGAGGAAAATCTATTGTACAATTTACTATAGACTAGGAGTCCAAGACTTAGAATTAGGGCTCATGTAATTAAAATTTTAATTATCTTTTGACTTAGAATTAGGACTCATAATTATAGTTTTCTTACTTAGATATAATCTTATAATGGTATTGTCGAATCTTTAACAATTGGACGTACTATATTACTAATACAATTGTTTATTTATATTTTTGCTATATAATATTCAAATTGAATATCTAATAATCTTTAAATGAATAGTATACAAATTTTATTACTTGAAAGAATTTCTTGACTTTTCTTAAAGTTTTAAACCATCAATTCTGATTTACATTAAACTACTAAGAATATGAGACTATCTAATACTAATATTGCAAGCTTAAGGGCCTATCATATTTTATATAAATTCATCAAATTGTAACGATAAAAGGAATCCTTAATTCTACCTAAGAGAGCCACTATATGATATTGGACCACTTATTTTATGAGTATATAAATACCTAAGGCCTAATTAGATAGTATAAATGAATATAATATGTTAGGTATTAATGTGTTTATGGAATTGGAAACTAGAATATTTCTTTATATAAGAAAGAAAAACTATAAAATCATAAAAGAAAGATCAACTAGCATGCCATGTCTAGGAGATTATTGGTGCTTGAATATAGCCATTTCATATTTGCACAAAAAGTGTGCCTTCCTATAGATATATTCCACATGAATTTTTAATTATTCATGAGTATTATTAAAGATAACCATGTATATATTATATTAAGGGATATAATAAATTTTAAGATGCACGCAAAATCTACTTGATATGTGGATTATGCATGAACCTATATATAATTTAGATGGTGATAGATTACACATGCCTATATATACCACATTAATATAAAGCACATATAGGTGTGTATGTGTGTGTGTTTATATTTAGAAGATGCCTATGATATTGATATTAAAGATATTAATATAGAGATGTTCATTATTTTTAAGTAATTTCATGCATGCATTAGCTTCAAATTCACATATAGGTTGTGAACTATAATAGGAAGAAAATGATGGAGGATTAAAAATACTTCAAGTGAGACATGGAGATATTCTAGTATATTTGCAATCTTCAAAATTTATCCATCAGCTTTGTAAACAAGTAGAATATGGCTAGAATTTTTGTTTTATCACTAGGACCCTCTTAAAATTTGTGTACCACTAGCTTTATATGAACTAATAAATTATGAATTAGTTCAATTTTTAAAATACTATAAATTTTCATACCTTTTATAGTGTCTAATTATTGATCAAGGATCTTTGCATCAATTATAAAAGAGTTATATACAAGATATATACTAGGAAGAGATGATGTCAACCAAAAAGTGTGTTGAATCATCTACCATAGAGTAGTTACTACCCACATAAATGTATGTGCATTGGAAGGAAGGGTAGAGATTATAACACATAAAGAAGAATTCTCACACGTGAATGTTGAAGCTTGAGTCTAAGGATTTGTAGAGGTGGGCATATGGAGACTATATATATCATAATAAGTGTACATAAATAAACACTATTTTTATCTTAATAGTTGGATACTAAGTTATTCATACACTTGGATGGGGACAAGCTAGCCATCATCCTAACACTTACATGTAATTGTAATTTTAACAAGTTAGAATTTGAAGTCATTATGAAATAAATACTAAAATAATTGTAGTTCATGAATAGAAAATACACAGTTCATGTTAATAAATTAGGAAATATTTATGGTCCATGAATAAAAAATACACATATAGTTTATGAATAGCACATACTAAAATAGCCTATTATTAGAAAATATTAAAATAGTCTATAAAATAAATGTATCCTTATACTATAGATTCTATCATCATCAAACTCAAAAGGCCTATTAGTTCCTTTTGAACTAGACATTGGCTCACTTTGTACAAGAAATAAAGTTTCAAATCAATTAATTTAAAAATTGCACATGTATTTTTTAAACAAGTTGCTACCTTATATTAATAAGCATTAAATAGTACAAAACCCCAAAGAGACATGGTTCAGTTACATTCAAAAGAAGATTCCTATTTAGGCATATGGTGAAGGAGGAATCTAAGCCCTAATTCCATCTCTTGTAGCCTCTCAAATTGAGTGGGGATCAAGAGATTCACATTCAACCCAATGAAGAAGGCATAGTCTTCCATATTATTAAACTTGATTTAATCTTGGAATAGGGAGATGGCTTGTTTCAAAATCCTACTTCTGTGTGCAACTTCTATACTTAATTGTGTCACCAATGAGACTGTGTTGTAGATACTTATTGAAAAAAGATATTGCTTTGCATACTTTCACTTTGAACCTCTAATTCAAAAAAACCATTTGTAGCTATTTTCCCCATTGCTTCCTCCCAAGGAAAACAAATAGTTAAATAGGAACATATCCATAAAAATTCCACCATGAATATGATTTATCTCCAACTTTCTCTTCCTTGTCACTTTTTAGATCTCCTTCTCAACCTCCACAAAATCAATATAGAAGACTATAAAGTTGAATTTGAAGCTCCTCTTGCTTTCATGTGCAAACAAATTGGGATGGGAATCCTTTCCATCATCAATACAACCCATGGAGCTTAAATTAATCATATAAACTATAGCCCACAAAACTCAACATGTGAAGGATCTTTCAAATAAAAATCACCTCAAACTCAAGGAACCCAACCCATGAGAAAATGGTGTCATATCTACCTCTTCACCATCCTTTCAACTAAATTTTTGATGCATACATATATTAATAATATATTATAGCCCATGCAACATATTAATAGTTTGGAATAAGCACATTTTGACCAAAGCTATGAACCAAAATTCTCAATTGTTGATGTGGTAGAGGGCAACCCCACAAGGTTCAAACTTGGGTAGATGGATCTATTACATAAAGTTGCACCTTCATACCACATGGTCTCCCCTTGTTTTGGGGTAAGCACTTTATGATCAAAGTTATGTACCATAATTATCAATCATTGATGCAATAGAGAGAAACCCCACTAGATTTGAACTTGGGTTGATGGATTTACAAGTAGAAAGCCCCACCTTTGTGCCACAAGGTCTCCCCTCAATTTTTTGGGGTAAGCACTTTTTATTGAATCTATGAACTAAATTTCTCAGTTGCTGACATGGTAGAAGGAAACACCACAAGGTCTAAACCTGGTTTGATAGCTCTACAAGAAAAAATACCAACCTTCATGCCACATGGTCTCCCTTTGAAATTGTACATGCATTATTTAAATAAAATATTTAAAATAAAACCATAAAATTAATTATTCAAATAGACCTATATATACATAGCACATGGTTCTCATCATCTCCCATATCTTGATGGCCTATTATAACTATCAAATGTATGGGAAAAGTATCACTTGCTAATTCTTCCATTTAAATAAAGTACATGAATTAGGCTTGAGTATTTACAAAATGCAAGCATTAAAGACCTAAAAATTATGTAAGGTTTACTAGTGTATACATGTACACATGTACTTAAAATGTTGTAGGTGACTTAGAAACTTGCTTAGGATCATCATTGGTAGGACCTGCTATTGTGTCAAGTGTGCTATCATCTTGTGTACATGTATTTATATATTTCAATATTGAAGTAAATATTACAAAATTATATTTTATTTTTTACCTAATATATATGTATATAATACATGCATGACTTATTAATTTTTTTAACATGTACACACTTGAACTTTTAAATTAAATAAAATGCAGGTGAACTCAAGTACAAAAAATTCAAGTACACACTAGATATGATTGCATAGCAACTGACAGGAGAGAATTTATCACCACACCTTCTATTTGGTCTAACATGGAAGTGCCATGAACCCTTAGATGCTATAAAAGTGATACCAAGTCTAATATTTGGTAAAATTAAAAAAATATTAAACATAGCCTAATATACTTGGTTCTTCTAGAAGTTAAATTCACGTTTCAATTATTCTATAATTATTAATGAATCTATTTTTTTAAAAATTAAATATATTTAATGTGCTCTAGATGGTTAAAGAGTAATTTATTGCTCTATCATGTAAGGTGTGTGGAGTTGTACAACCGTTAATACTATGTGATCTAACCTAGATGATATACCAATCATCTATACCAAATGGGACAATATATATAAATTGATAATTGATATTTTTACACCCAAAATTGACCACATCCTAACACCACACCTAACATTATCTTCTAATTCCATATTTAACACTATTTCATCGCCATATTACTAATTAATTAGACTAATTGCGCCTTGTAATCTAAAATAAATATATCAATCTATTTTTACTATTTAACTTAAAAATATTATTCCAAAATAAATAAATAAATCCATTTTTACTAATTAACTAAATAAATTTTATTATTTAGTTAAGTGTGTCCTTTAATCCATTTATTCTAAAATAAATATAATCTACTTTCTCCATTAGCCACAAAATAAATTAAAAACCTTTAAAATCACATGACTAGCTAAAAGTTGTCTAGATTCATTGAAACAAGAGTCTCCCACAAAAGTCAAAAAAATAATAAATCTTTACCATTCATTTCCATACCGCATCTCAAAATCCTATCCATTCATAGAAAGATGGCCTTAAAAATAATCATAACTTCCATCATTTTATAAAGTCATCTCAATCAATCTCATCCATCTATTTTCAATCAATCTTAACCATTTATCTATTAATTATCTCTATAAATTAACTTACTCTAGAAGCTAACACATCTTAACCACATATTTAAATTTAAATCATTCATATCCTCAAGCAAAAATCCATAAATAAACCCTCTCCCAACCATTTACAAAAACACCCCTTAATAGAAAGTCATGCTACTAGATCTAAGAGAATCCACAACAAAAACTAAGAGCACATCAAGAGGTTTCAAGATATCTCTAATAATATCAAAGGTGCAATAGAGAGAAAGGTATAGATTCATTTTTTGCATTTGGGTCTTTATTTTCTATTGCATAAATTTTGGCATGCCCAATGGGGCCTTATCCCTTGTCTAACCTTAGTTTTGTAGGTTGAAGGTTCATTATTTTATTAAATTTTTCACTCAGGGTCAAATTTCTTACAGAGAGTCATGTGTCTCAAAAAGGTCTTCAAAAAAGAGATTTGTTTGAAATAGAGCTTTGAGAAATTTCTAACAAATGATTATATTAAAGATTTAGATGTATATCAATGGAGATGTGACAATCTAAAGTTGGCCCAATGACACTAATTTTTTTAAAAATATACGAGTTTTAGAAAGAATTTTTTTTTGCAATCTAGGTGAGGAAATCACATTCTATTTTTGTAAGTTGCTAGAAATGTTAAAATCTATTTTTTATTTATTTTCTTTTCATACTTATTTAAAAATGAGATTTATTGAGAAAATATTTTTTAAACCCTAGTTTATGACATAAATTTTGCATATGAAATCAAATTTTAATGATTTTTTTAGAAATTTATTAGAAAACCACAAAGAATATAGTAGTAACCTCCATTTTTCTATTTGGCAAGGTAATATTTTTTATTTTTAGAGATTTATTTTTTATTGCTAATTCTCTTTTAGCGCAAATCTCATTTTATGTCCAAGATCTTGAATAATCAAACTAATAATTCTTGTGTGCAAGTTCATTTTTCAAAGAATATACATCAAAACATTTTTCACACATTTTATTTTTAATAACATAAATTAACCTTTGATTGATGTGTCTTATTTAGTTTAAATTTTTGTGTATTTATGGCTAATGGTGTGTATGCTCTACTCTTGTGCTGTTAGGAAAATTTGAGGATAAAAAACATGCTTCCCCACTTGAGTCTCCTAAGGGGCACTTGTGTATGTTGTCTCCTCATGCCTTAGTGTTATTTTAGAGATCAAAATCAAGTGTCATTTTTTATTTTCTATTTTTAGGGGTCCTACCTAGGGATTTCATCACCATAGGGGATGACCTGAACCATGCATTCTAGTGGGGTGTAAAAGGGGGAGAGTAAAAATTATACCTTGAAGGATTAATCATTGTGTTTTTCACAACCTTGATGCCCCTTTTTGTAAGGAGTCAAGGTGAAGTGAAATTAACTTGTGCATATTTCACATGCTTATAGATAAGCTTGGATGAAAAAAATTAAGCCTCATATACCACAATAATATATAGAGGATATCCATAGGGAGATCATTTATTCTAATTTAAGACCTTTGGTCATGCTTGAGCATAATGTATTCATTATAGATCATGTTTATAAGTTACTCATCTTATGCCCCTTGAAATGAGTGCAGGTCATGCATGCTCTCCCCTTGTGTCTTAGAGTAATATTAGGTGATCAAAAGTGATTAGTGACCCAACATAGGCCCCACACATATACCAAGACAAGATATATTATTGGTATTACTCTTATTCACACACCCATTATTTGAGTAATATAAAATTCTTATATGCCTATGTATTTTGGCGTTATATTGAATATTTTCTTGTTTTAAATATTTAAACCAAGTCAACCTTTTAAAAATTGCATTATTTACCTTAGAAAATACACATCCAAAAATGACACTCCTAAACAATGTTTGAAGCCAAGGTTAGTGATCAAAATCTAAATCAATTGCACCTTAAAAATCCCCATTCAAACTCAATCCTAATCCTCTTTATCCTTCAAGTTAACCCCATAATCCTAGTCCATAATCACAACCATTCTAATTCTAAAAAAATAGTTCATCCCAATCCATCATCATTTCACTCTATTTTTTTACGAGTCCCCTTGTTAGTCTAAATTTATATTCTTTGATGATGATGATAATGATGCCAGATTTATTGATCAAGAAAAATATGATCACTATAATACTAATGAGAGTATTGTGGACCAAGATGAACTCCCTCATCATCCTTGGATGAAATTACCTCGATAAATATGGCCACGGGCCGTCACTTCTCATCTATCAACCATCAATACCAATCCATTGGTCATCCTTCCTCTAACTTTGACAAGAGAAACTCACCTTCAACCAAGTCCTCCTTCACCAATCCATATCCCAAATCCTTAGCTCATGTGAATTTCTTTTAGCCTCTATCTCTTACTCCAATCCTTCATCCTCTATTCCTTTTTAATACAAATCCTCTCAATAAAAATATCCTCCAATAATTTTCTCTAAGGACTACTAGAAAAGCATCGCAATCCTTAAATCACAGGTGCATTTTGGAAATCATACAACATCACTAATTATACTATCCAAATGTCTCATTAACCATGTGTTAATTGATCCTTATTTATAACTCAAAAATTACATCCATGCACTAATTACCAATATAAAACACCAACCCTCCCTCATATCATTTGAGAAAATCCAACTATGTCAACTACTTTCTCTACATCATTCCCACATATGTCCTCATCGAAATAAATATCCAACTATCCCTACTAATCCATTCCATGATCTCATCTCCTCTCAAGATCCAAAAATCCCTAGTAAAACCATCCATAAACCATAATCTTATCCCCTTGGTTCTTTCACCTTCATTTAATTTTATTTTGTTTCAATCAAGGAAACTATATCTACCACCACTCCCTATCTATATAAAAATGGATACGTGTCTTATTTCCATGATATCAAATATTCCATTAATAATAAAATTTATCAAAAAATGAACCATCATGGAAAAGGGTTAGGCCTTCACAAGCAAGGAATATTGGAACCCATTTAAATCAAATAAAATTCAAGATTTCAAGGCCTTGCTTGTAGTTATCAAGACAAATATGTACATAACACCTTCACAAATCTTAAAGAAACTTCTATCAACATCTAAATATGTGACTCCCATTATTCCTCTCATGAGCTTGTTGACACTAATCCCCCATCACCTCTACCACTTCTATACTGAAATATCTTAATCCTACAAATCTATCACCTATAATTCCCAATCAAGATCAAAATATACACATATCATTAGACTTATTCCAATATAATGAATCCATCAACCAACTCATGTGATATCGAGATAATCTCTTCCCATGGGACCACACCATCACCTTTGAAAGTAGGCACAAGCAAAAACCTATACGATAAAGAATCCACAAAAAATTAAGGATCACCATATCATAATTCATTGACATAGAAAGCAAAGAAAAAGCTAATATAAAAGATCACAAAGGCCCATCAAGTAAAAGGGAATCTAAAAAAATGGATTCCTAAAAAATGAAGCAATGCATCCAAATGAAACATTTCAATCAACATCCAAATTTTCTCCTCCAAAAGCTAAATTTACCCCTAAATCCCCCAATCCTTCATCTCAATTTAAGAATTCCCATCTTCCAAATCCTAAATCCACTTTGGTTTCATGTGTCCCAAAATCTATAATCCTAGAATTCCTCCATCTCCTAAGTCCATTTTGTGTCCCTATATCCCATAATCTATAATCCTAATTCCCCCATCTGAGTCTCAATACCCATAATCCCATCCTCATTCAAAACCCTAATGTCCATCATGGTATGTGAAATTTTTGGTCTTGACGCCACTTCCTCATGACACCACCCTCCCATCCTTTCATCCACCCATATCTCAACACCCTATCTACTATATAATATACATCCACCATCACATCCCTTTGATCCAAGCCTTTGGATAAATCACATCCTTCATCCATCTGCTCTATCTCTCTTGGAAAAACCCTCCAACATATATGAGCACAATGAAAATTTCTATGGTTTATAGTAGCAATGAAAATAAAACTTGAGTCCTCCCTCATTCATAATCCTCTATCCTATATCCTTAATATTACCCCATCCATATCATCAAAAACTTAGAAGGAATGGTAAAAATAAAATTTAAAAGTAAAGATAATTAAATCATGCAATGGTGAAAACCATTCCCATGACACCATGGGAAAGTGCTATGATGAAAACCTAGAAAATAGGTATCATTCTTATTCCCCCCATTCACTAGCACCCTACACTTGGGGCAAGCTTCTTCCCTCCTATCTATGTCATCCTACCTATACCATCCTATCCATTCTATCCACCCTCCTTTTAATCATAATAAAAATAGGGGCATCCTCCTTCATGCATGCTTTAGACAATACAAACATTAATTTCTCTATACTTCATCCCTTTTGCATCTCTCCATATATCCAAAGTGGGGAATCTTATTCTTATGCTATATAGTCCTTGGAAATATCATCCTAAAACCCTCCATCCAAGCAATGTTTTCATCTCCTATCTCTACAATCCCTCTATCTACTATCATGTTGTATCCTATCTAAGCAATCCATCTATCATTTCATCCTTGTCTATAGCCTTGATTTTCCCTTATCATTTATTCTAAGCAATCTAAACACAATCGAATCCAACATACTTATCCTAAATCCCTCACAATATAACAAATCCATCTAATTACACAATCCTAATCCATGAAATCTACCTAATCAATCTCACACAACATCCAAAAGCATCTAATAACTATGTTCTTGGCTTCATTAAAAACCTTGATCAACTTTACTCAAACTATCATCATCTAGATATATCATTCCCATTCCTTGCATTTTTCTTATTATCAGCAACACTATCATTAGAATATATTTTTACCAATCCTCGCATTATTCTTATCATCAAAAATTATATCATCATCATCAATAAATAAATTACTCTTCACCTTGAGTAAGGGTAACATCTTATTTATCTTTATATCATCATGCATTCTTACTTGTTTAATTGTGTGTATTATTATTTTCTTCCATTTGTAATAGTCCTTGTATCATACCATCATAATGATAGCATGATCTTCTATATCACGGTGGCATAAGGAATTTTTTCATGCAAATTTTTCTTATGGGTTAGCTCTTTACGCTTTTGACACATCATCACCCTAGTTTTTATAGTTTGGCGCATAACATCAAGTGCAATATCAAATAAAGGTGTAGTGTTAAAAATTGCATACCCTTGCAATTTTATCCACACTTTTGTATCCACTTTAGTGCCCACCACCTTAGTATTTGTGTAGGCTCATCTTAGCCCTTGCATTAGCCTTTTTCCCCTTGGGATGCTCAAGGCCTCTTTTCAATAACTACCTTTGTGCATTAGTTTTGTGTCAACGTTGTGTTTTCCTTGTTTCCCACTATTTTTTAGTGTGATTTATTTGGAAACTAGCACACTACAGGGATGTATGTGCACCACACTAGCGTCCCATGACATTTTAATGTTCAAAAGGTCATTCCCAAGCATTTTTCAACTTTTCACCTAACTTGGTCAGTGGAAACGGCTTGGGACGACTTGTAATGCCTTGACAACCTCATTTTCCCTCCTCTCTTTTAAATCCATCTTTTCACCCCTCTCTTTCTCTCTAGGGTTTTTCTTTTTTCTCTTAGACGTTCTCTCTTTTCTCTCTCTCAAAATCTCTTTCCCTCAATATTGCACAACTCTCTACAACTTGCTACAACAGTTTCAAAACTCACAAAATTCTCTACAACTCTCTTAGCTCTTGCAACCCTCTCTTTCTTTCTCTCTTTGGATTCCTCAAGCCTTGTAGGTAATATCTATTTGCATTTTTTCATATGGTTAGTCTAATTGAACAAATACTAAAAAATTGAAACAATAACAAGATGAAATGAACAATTTAAAGCCATATTCAATAAAGTTCAATCTACAAGACTAAATGATTCAATTCAAAGCAATTGAACCTAATTAGTATGAAAACCTCTCAATCCCATTTTGGATTGATGCATAATGAGGGATGTGGATGTGGATTGCTCAATTTTATTCATTATCCATTGTTTTTGCAAAAGCTTGATTGAAAATAAGGGTTGATTCACAAAAGATGCATTCAAATTACTCATAAATGAGTAATCAATTTGAGAGAATAACTTTTCCATGAAGATTGTGGATGAATTGATATGAAATAGGCCTAGTATTTATAGATTGGAGAGATATTGATCAATGGATGAAATTGAATGAGAGAGGAAGGCATGGATCAAGGATTGATCAAGTGGTTGATAATCCATGAGACATGGATCAAGGATTAGATCAAGGGCTCACAATCCATGAGAGTTCCAATAAGATCCCTTAATTCATGGAGAAGAAGTTGGAGATATTTCAAGTTGGAGGGAAGAATTAAAATTCAAAAAGGGAACATCCCATGGAGAATATTCTTGTGCAAGTTGGAGAGTTGGAGGAAAATTATTCATGAAAATCTTTTAATTTGGAAGAATTAGGAATTTTAATTAAATAATTATAATTATTTAATCAAGTGGGATGAATGGAATTTAATTAAATAATTATAATTATTTAATCAAGTGGGATGAATGGAATTTAATTAAATAATTTGACATTATTTAATCAAAAAGAGGGAAAATGATGAATTAGGATGAATTAATCAAATAACCTTAGTTATTTAATTAATAGGAGAATAAAGTGCATTTAACTAAATAATTGGAAATTATTTAGTCAAATAAAATAATCAAGTGAATTGTGCTAGAAATTGATGTTGGTAAGAAAAATTAGGTGTGTGACATATGTTGGCCTCCTCTAATGGTTCAATAAATAAGCCCTAAGAGTTATAACTTAGAGATTAGACATCTGCACTAAGTAGCTATCTTACTCATCATGAAGGTGCATTTCATTGTCAACCCAAGGACATAAACTTGAAATAGGTCAGCATTGTATGTGCACTAGGACTCCACTGCAGTCATACTTAAGCTAGAAAAGAAACAATACTGAAAATAAAATGCTGGAAAGAAATTAACATAAGCACTAAGCATGAATCAACAACTACACTGAGCATCAACAAATGGACTGGAAATGGATGACAAAAATAGAAATCTCAGCAAACAGACAACAAATTAATCTATCTTCCTTGGCTACAGGAACAGTCACAGAACAAAGTTCTAGTGGCTGCAAGAAAAAACAATTGTTGAAACCAAAACTAATTACTAAGCAGAAGAAAAAAAATTAAACTAAGTGGATGGAATTCTCACCAAGCGGCCCCCCTTGAGTGAGTCTTCATTAAGCTAACTCAGATGCATCAAATCAAAATATCATTTCATTTCTTGAAAATATGATTACAACATATCAGTAATATGATTGTATTACTTAAACTAGAAATTCAAGTACAATATCAGAACATCCAACCTTGTGAAAAGGGGAATCTGACCATTATTTATAGAGGGAAAAGATTCTAATTAACCCTAACTAACTAGGCAGTTGACTCCAACAAAATAGGAGGATGTCATTTATTGAAAGCATAGAAAAGAGAGGGAGGAAGTTATGCATGCACTGGATTTGGTCAAAGCAGACTTGTCCCAGCGAGGATCCAACACAACACACTTCCTAGATTTTGAACTTGGTCTAGATTTTTGAGCTAGGAATTTCCCTCCTGATGCAATGCTAGGAGATCACAATTCAACTCAACCAATAATTCAAGGAAATGTTACAAAATTCTTACTCTTAGGCATTCTTGGTTTACTTTGCAATAAGATAAACTGTGAAATCATCAACAAAACAAGTCAACTGGCCCTTAGAAGACATTACACAAGATGATCATGACAAACTCAACCTTACCAAACCCTCCAAGTAACCTCAATACTTCAAACCAAATGTTCTTCCTTGTAGACTACACCATACCCTTGTAGCCCTGTATTAGGAACTATCAAACAAAACCCCTAATCCAGACCCAAACTCCATACTATAAGAGGCTTTTGAGACACCTTCTAAGCCATTTTAAAACATATCAAAGATTTAGACAACTTTGTTTTGTAACAACACCACAAAATGATTACTATCCTACCATGACTAGGTCCAAATTAGGCCATACCAATTACCATCTCCAAGATATCCTTCACAAAGGCCAAAAAACTCCACCCAAGTATGCTCAACATGGGACAATAGACCCAAATCAACAAACTATATCAATGATGGCAACCATTTAAGAGACAAAATTCTAAAACTTAGATTTAAGCCAACCTTCTTAAGGGTTTATTGAGAATGAGTAACCCAACCATTCATTCACTTTCCCAAGGATTCTACCATGTTCACATATCTCTGCACATACCAAACACACCATCTCCCATGCATTTTTCATACTACTTTAACAAACTCCTGACTAGAACCTTCATTTCTTACACAAAGCCTTGACTGTCAGAACTATGTATTGACAAGACAGTAAGCAAGATACCCTCAAACACTTATAGATCATTAAATCCTCTTAGATAGGGGTTACATTACATTTCAAAAATCTATACAAACATCAATAACCAAAATTGGTACCCATTTTCACAAACAAAACACAAAACTCCACTGTTCAATGTCAATTTTTCAAATTTTCCACAAACACGGTCCTAGGGCATCAAGTTTTCAAGAGCAGACCAAAACTTCAAAACCTAGAATCTTGGATTATGGGATTATACACAAAAATGAATCATGCTACAAAATTTTACATTTTTCCACTAGTTAAATCAAGAGAAATGCAATTTCCTTTAACATTGTTTACCTTAACAAGGGTTTCTGATTGTTTGAACAAAAAATGCCATAAATCCTTTATTTCTCCATGAAATTAAACAATACCAAGTTCAAAATGAAGTAAACACACCACACTATCTTACCCAAAGACTGCCCCTTCTGAAACATGACTGTATGGGGCCGTACAATAGGCTAAAACACATATTTTCTATTAAAAACACATAAATTTGCATATAAAATAGGGTTTCTTATTTGATTCTCCATTATTTACATCCCCTTCACCTCTTGCTCAAGTTTCTTTATCATTTTAAAGGTTTTCCAATCCATATCAAATGACTACAACTAACTTAACTAACCTTCTAACTCCCTAACTTGCCATTTGTCAATTTTGCACTTTACCTTGACAACAATTTTATAGGATTTTCCTTTTGTTTTCACTTTTGAATCCCTCAAAGTCTAAAAACCACTAAATTTATTGATTACATGATAATATGATCCACCAATACCTTATTCTAATAAAAAAACACTAAAACCCTATTGTGGACCTCATTGAACAACATTTTCAATCTTTTGCAAACTGAATACATTGTCCACCTTACCTATCCAAACATCCAACAATTGACTCAAACACATTGAAATGGTCATGAAAGACCTTATTAAATGACCCTTAAGAATTCTTAAGCTCTTATTTACATATTGGCCTCATGGAGGCATATAGTCCATCAGTTGCTCTTGCACCACCTCCATTGAGAGTTTTCCCTCCTTTGACCTCTTAATGATCATCCTTTTGACTTCCTTAGCAACATACTAGCTAGTAGGAGTTTCTTCCACTTTGCAAGTTTTGTTTACATCAACATCTTAATGTGAACCTACATAATGACATTAGCATGCACAAACAATTACATATCCATAATTACCTTAAAGTAACATCCATTCAATCACATGTAAAGTTAACATAGATAATTCACATAGCATGTTAATGTCATCAAAAGTCACAAGGATAAGTTTATGCCAAAGGTTTATGGATTTAAGGAAATAACATGGAGAATGTCAATAACCAGATGCCAAAGTCTATAGTATCAACAACAAATATATGATAAACCCTATCAAAATTGAGCAATTAATTGGACTCATCATCCCCCCAACCTAATGTTCTATTGGTCCTCCAACAGAGGGAGCTCTATTCCTTTACCTAGTCAAAGCTCTGAAGTCACCAACTACCAGCTATCCTAGATTAGTCTTTGTAGTATTTGAATTGGGATCCCAGTAGAATCCTTGCTTGTTTTCCAATCTGCTCCACCTTGGCCTTTCTATAGCTATGTCAGACTGATAATATATATAATCCGGTACTGGCCACAACAGAGTAGGTGGTTGAAATGTCAATGGAAGCCAATAGTACTGCCTCATCCTTCCAATTTGTATGTACCTAGTACATCGTTTACATGTTGCAGCACAATTTTGCAAGGAGTGGGGTTCAACTTGTTTCAATTGGTATGTCAAACTATTCCATCTCAGTGATAGGTACCCCATTACTGTTTTCCCTGTAGTATTAGCTACCTGCTCGTATTCCTATATGCTTCTCCCCCAACACGCATGATCTTGTTTTTGTAGCTCACGCGATAAATAATTTTGTGCCATGTATAATAAATTTCTGAAGGGTTATTGGATTCAACTTTGAGAGACAAGGGGGTATGGAGTTCTCTTTCCCTATAAGTTCTAAACTGTTGCCCCCAATTGATTTCATTCTAGATCCATGACATGAATTCCCTCAAATGGATATCTTCAATGTATAGTAATGGGTTCCAGCCATGATCATTAGGCACAACATAATTATGTAGGTATGATTCACACAATATATTTTTAACTTCAAGAGGAGAATATTGGTAGGCTTGGAAAAACTCATGTGGAGTTTCAATAGAAGGGATTAAACCTAAAATAACCCTTGACAGCTTGAAGGAAAGATGTCGCTCCTTCAAATGTAGTGCATATACTTTGGGGGGAGTTTTGCATGCCATCATCTAGGGTAATAAAGCTACCACATTATCTACCTTATCCTTCAAGGAAACAATCTCTACATTCTTTTCTTCAATTTTTGCATTTTTCTTTTTGACTTCTTCCTGTAGCTTGCATCTTTCCTTTTTCCACTCCTCCTCTTTCCTTTGCATTTCACTCCATAAGTTTAGGACTACAAGATTCCATGAAAAAGTGGGAGGTTTATGTTTTCCTACCAAAATCTTTCCTCGCACTGGTTCTTGCTATTCAAATAACACTAATTACAATGATTCTTGTTGTTCATCTTGCTCTGGTTTTAGTGGTTCTTGATTTTCAACCTGCTCTGCAACAACAAAAAGATTTGTTAATCTTATGTTTGCTTGTTCCTCAAAAATGTCTTTCACTTCAACATTTACCTGCCCCTTAGGAGCTTTTTTCTCCTTCCTAAGTGTTTTTATGAGTCTAGGGCTTCTTTTTTGGAGGCATATCAGTAGCTGGCTCAGCTGGTTTTGATTTCTTCGGAGGGATTTTATATTTTTCTTCGACTGCAGGAAGACCAGTGTCATCAACTTTTCACTTCCTAGGGCTTCATGTTAATTTTTCTAGAATTGGCTTCTTGGCCTTCCCTTTCCTACTTTCTACCTCTCTCATTTGTGCTTCCTCTATCCTAAGGGCAGCCCTAGTACGAATTGGGGTTTTAAGAAGAACATTGACATTAGGTTCTGAGGATGAACTTTCTTCATTCGAATACTCTGATTTAGAGGAGCCAATTTCTATTGTTGATTCAGCTGCAAGAGGGTTTGTGCCAGAGGTTGAAGCTCTAGAAGTGGTTTTAGCAACCCTCTTGCCCCTACTAACCCTACAAGCTTGAGGCTAACCTCTAGGATGCACATTTCCTAGTCTGAACTGATCAATGTTTACAAATTCTTCCCATGTCATACCAAACACTTCTTGTAAAGATTTTTCTACTAAATTTTTTATCAAACAATGATGGGAGACATAATTGTCCCTACCTTTTTGTGTTTCAACTGCCATAATTGCAATGAGGTTGTACAACACATTGGGCACGTTCATCCTTCTTCCATGTCTAATACGGTTCAAGAGCTTAAAATGTATAGAATGGAGGCATGACTAGTGGCCTTCATAGGTAATGTATTTGACAATGTATACAACAACTTGTTTCCACTTTTTTGGCAGTGAAGTTCTCCTTGTTCCTTGCTTATCTACAACAAGTAGAGAATCACTAGGTTAAGTGAATTCTACCCTAGCTAACCTCACATCCCTAGAAGCAGGGTATGGCTATCCTTTGGTAGGAAAACTCATTACCTCTACAATTCTCTCCTTAGTGGCTATCACTTCTACCCCTTTTACCATTTCCTTACAGTAAAAAAATGTCTGTGCAAATTCTAGAGCAATGTCCTCATTGAAACTATCTATTTTCAGAAAATAGTCCAACCATCCACAATTCTTGAATTTGGCCAAAGAGAGTGCATCCTGCAGTATCACGTCATGAACTATAGGTTCATTCCTAATCAGTTGACCTCCCATTGTCTCTATCCACAATCAAGCAAACACTTTTGTGAAATTTTCTTTCCTGCAATCCTTCTCTGAAAGCCCAATTTCTTCTTCTTCCTGCAACTCTTCTTCAATACTAATGCCAATGTCATGTAACTCTTTAATTTACCTTTTTGGTGACATTATGACTATGACTAAGGCAGTAAAGAAACATAAATGAGGGATATCATCAAGAAAAATGGCGATGGTTCAATGCCATATCACACATGCAAGCCGTCATTTCAACTATTTCATTCAAATTGGATCATTTCAAATTTGCTGGCATGTATGGCACGTGAACATATGGGTTCACACTCCCCCAACCTAAATTAGAGCATGTGTCCTTACAGACTAGGTGGTAATTATGATGTGACAAGGTAGAGTACAGATATGTGCTATGTGAAATATCAACATTAATATATAGTAATTAAATAAATGCACTTAAGATAATTAAGATATAACGGATTGTCATGCACGTACCTAAAAATTTGGAATATCTTTTGCAAGGAACGTGGAGGAAAGTATCGATTACCTTTAACAGTATAGTTGAGCAATTAAATAAAGTGGTGATGGAATGAAGTGATGGTGGAGTTATGGAAGAGAGAGAAAGGATGGAGATGGATGGGCGGATGGATTTATTGATGAAGAAGTTGATTCCCACAAAAGTGAAAATCTTTATTATGATGTGATTTCATGTATACCTTGACTAGTCAGAAGGAGGGATACTAGGTCCGCTTCCTTCAGCTGCAGGAAGTTCAAAGGTTTGGTGTTGAATAAATTGCTACATGAATTCTTGTTTGGAAGTTGGTTTATGATATAACCTGAGATGGTGGCCGTTGACCAGGAGCTTGAATATGACAAGGTCAGTGGTTGTGAGTTGAACATCACTATTGGGGAAGACTTATGCAACTTCGTACAGTCCCAACCACCTGGTCTATAGATTGTCTACATTATCTTGATATATAGAATCATAAAGGAGTGCCCAATCACCTGGCTAGGACTTATTTTCCTTTATGTATTTGTCATGCCATTTGACTCTTTGGTTTTGCACCATTTTAACATGATGAAGAGTTGACTTTCTCATTTCATCTAAGGCATTCAACTGCATGATTCTATCCTTTTGTTCCTTGGATATGTCTATCCCTAGATCTAGTGTAGTTCTAAGAGTTTTATGATCAAACTCTATAGGCATCATGGTTGTTTTCTTATATAGTAATTCAAAAGGAGTGAAACTAGTGGTTGTATTCCAAGTGGTTCTATAAGCCTAGACATCTTTTGGTAACCTATTTGCCTAGTCTTTCCTGTGAATAGCCACTGTTTTGGTCAAGATATCTTGTATTTCCCTATTGGTCACCTCGAACTGGTGATTGGCCTAAGGGTGATAGGGGGTAGATTTCCTATGTCTTACATTATATTCATTAACTAATGTTGTGACAAGGGTTGATGTAAACTAAGCCCCTTGATCTATCACTATCTCTCTTGGAACCCCATAATGTGTGAAGATTTCTTCATAAAGGAATTCTACAACTTTATTATCTCGGGCATGTTTCATAGCTTTAATCTCAACTCACTTGGTCAAATAGTCAGTGCAAACCAAGATGTAGGATTTTCTATTTGATGGTGGATCAATGGATCCTACAAAATCAAGTCCCCATTTATCAAATGGTGTGATAACTACCTAGGGGTATAAAGGAATCTCATCAGATTTAGTTGGTCGGCCCATGCTCTAACATCTATCACACTACCTAGTATACTTGTTTGCATCCTTATGAAGTGTGGACCAGTAATATCCTATATTAAGAATCTTCATTGTTGTCCTCTTAGCTGCAAAGTGCCCTCCATAGGGTTCATTCTGACATGCATGAAGTATATCATATGTTTCATCCTCCCTTACACATCTCCTCATTACATGATTTGGGCCAGTGTAGAATAAACATCCTGCAATGCATGAGAAAGGAAAAGTTTTCTCAATAAGCACCCTTCTTTCTTTTGGAGAGAAATGAGGGGAACTCTCCCTATAACTAGATAATTGGCTATGTTTACATTCCAAGGTGTGTGCACACTGATGGAAAAAAAATGTTCATCAGGAAAGGAGTCGTCAATGACTTGAGTGACCTCTGATGTATTCAATTTGGAGAGAAAGTCAGCCACAACATTTTCCTTTCTTGGTTTGTCAACAATGGTGATGTCAAACTATTGCATCAACAACAACCACTTGGCTAGCCTTCTTGAAATCAAGGGCTTATTCATGAGGTATCTTATGGTTGCATGGTCTATATGGAAAAATATTTGATATCCTGTTATGTAATGTCTAAACTTATTAAGGGCATAGATAACAACCAATATCTCCTTCTCTATCACTGTGTAATTAAACTCAAATCCTTGTAAGTTCTTGCTGACAAAGTAGATTGCATTCTCAATTGCTCCCTCATTTTGTTCCAAAACAACTCCTATAGCATAATCAGATGCATCTATGTGAATATGAAAAGGGAGTTCCCAATTAGGGATTTTGATTATAGGAGCATGGGTTAAGGCTGCTTTCAAATTAGAGAATGCTTTGTCACACTCCTTTGTCCATTGGAACTCAATATCTTTAGTTAGAAGATTGTACAGTGGTGCTACCATCTTACTGAAATCTTTGATGAAGCACCTATAGTATCTTGCATGTCCTAGGAAACTTCTAACATCTTTTTGCTTGGTAGGAATAGGAAGATTGGTAATCACCTCAATCTTGGTTGGGTCCACTTGAATTCCTTCCTGAGAGATATAATGGCCAAGGACTACTCTTTCTTGCATCATAATGAAGCATTTCTCACTATTCAAGGACAAATTATGGTCTTCACATCTCTGCAAAAAAATTCTTATATTTTCAAATGCTTCTACAAAATCAACACCATAAGTAGTAAAATCATCCATGTAGATCTCCATACAATCATGTGAGATATCTGAAAATATACTAATGATTACTCTTTGAAAGGTTGTAGGTGTATTACATAAACTGAATGGAAGTATTGAATAGGCATAAGTCCTCCAAGGATAGGTAAAAGTTGTCTTCTCTTGATCCTCAGGTGTGATCTATATTTGATTATAACCAATCCATCTAGGAAAGAAAAATGTTGCTTATTTGCAAGTGAATCCAACACTCGATCTATGAAAGGAAGGGGAAATTGATCCTTTTTTGTGGTAGAGTTTAGTTCTCTATAGTCAACACAAACTCTCCATTTACCTCCCTTTTTAGGCAGAATTACCAATGGGGACACCCATTGACTGTCTAAGATAGGGTAGATAAATCATGCATCCAATAATTTCTGTAATTCCCCTTTTACAATCCCCCTCAATGTAGGGTTGATTCTCCTTTGTGGTTGCCTTACTGGTGTGCAGTCATCTCTGATATATATCCTATGAGTACAAAGCTTGGGCTCCAATCCTTTCATGTCATGGTAATCCCATGCAAATGCATGTTGATGGGTCTTCAACAGGTTTGTCAAGGACAACTGCTGTTCTTGACTCAACTTGCTATTAATATTCAAATGTTTCCCTTCTGGCACTTGCACTTGTGTGGTTAACTCAATCATGGTTGTTTCACTAATGCTTGGAATTTTTAGTTCATGTGGTAATAATGTGTGAAGAATATATGTTGCTTCAAGAAGTTCAGGTGTAGGAGGAATAGACAGAAATGTCTTCACTAGACCTACATAACCAGATTCATGAGTGGATGATTCTTCATGCACCTCACAATAGTTTTGAATTATGTGGGATAATACTTCATCTTCTTCTTGAAGCTACATGAAAGGAATTTTGCCTATCATCATGAGTTGTGCCACTGAATTGACTTCCTTTGCCTCTTCTTTGACATGTGGCCATATGGGGTTATCCATATCATGGGATGGTTGAGCAGGAGGGTAGAGAACAATATTTTTAGTGCTTCTTCCATAAAAAATAGTCATGGCCCCTAATCGAAATCCAATGTAAGCATCTTTTGTAGCTAACCACGACCTACCTAGAATAATGGGATACCCTCCCAATGTAGCTTTAGGGGAGAGGATCATGAAATCTACTAGGTACTCCCAAGAGTGTAGAGTTACAATAAGGTCTTCTACTATACCATTTGGTTTGATAGTGGACCTATCAACAAGCTTCAAGATAGTAGGAGTAGGTCTCATATTTGCAACATTCAGTTCTTGTAGGACATCCTTAGTCATCACATTTATTGTGCTCCCAAGTCAATTAGAGACTTATTTATTTGGATTCCATTTATAATAACTCCTACCAAAAGACTACCCGGGTCAATGTATTTGGGAACAGTAGCTTTTCCAAGCATGATATCTACCAACTGTCCCACCACATGAATAGTAGTGGGGTCTTTCTTTTTCCTCCTTATATTTTTGAGGCAGGCTTCCTTGATTGCTTTGCTATATATGGGGACATATTTTATGGCTTGGAAAAAAGGTATCTTAACGCATATGTGTTTCAACCAATCCAGAATGTCAAAGGTTGTTTCTTCCTTCTCTTCCTTTTGTTTAACAACTTCTAACCTTTGAGGAAATGGTGAGTCTTGATCAGACTACTGAACTGGTTTAGGATTTTTAGGCTCACTTGACTGAATAGGGACATTTTGATGCTCCTCTTATTCCATAGGAAGCTCAGTGATGATAGGAGTGGAAGGGGTTGGAAAAGTGGTTCCTAAATGTAGATGAATATCACTCACACTCACAACATATGCAGGAAATTGATTAGGATCTACAAAATAGACTAGTTGTTGTTGTGGTTTGTTATTTGGGTTAGGTGTGGGTTGAGCTGGTGACTGAGTAGGTCTAGGTGTGCTAGAACTTGAACTAGTAGGAGGAGGCATTATGTAAAGTTGTTGAGGCTGTGGAGGTGGCTACATGTAACTAGTTGTCTCGTTTGGCCATTGTTGTCCTCCCCTCCATTAGGATGTCTGCTGCCAATTTCTTGGAGGTGGTTGCCAATTCCCCTGGAATTGTTGCCACTAGGGTGGAGAGTTTTGGTGATTGGGCTAGGTGTTTGGAAGGTTATTCCAAGGCTAAGGTGGATATCCTCCATATTTGGATGGGTATGGGGGTTTCCATTGATTACCAGATGCATAAGAATTGAAATAAGGCCCAGTAAAAGATAATGGATCTCATGGCATACCTTGTCTTGGGGCCCATGGTCTCATTTGTGAAATGTAGTAGAATTGATCATCATCACCCTAGATTGGCTTGAACTCGGGTGGGATCTGCTTGCTATCAATTTTGGCTACCATCTTTCATCTACAGTCCTTTTTTCTGCAATGAGGACAATATTCTACCAACATTGCCTCTACCTCCTCATGTTTCTTCTTTTCTTGAAGTGTATCTAGCTAAGTAGCCAAATTGTTTATGATGTCTTGCTTGAAATTTTCCAATAAGTGAGTGATCTCCATTCTTGAAACTCCATTGGTGGAGGATTTACCCATAGAGGATTAACCTCTTCCTTTTTTTAGAGTTGCCCTGGAGTAATTATGACATATCTTCTTAATATCATCCCAAGGAACTTGGGTGATATCTCCTCCTCCCATCAGGTCCAAAGAATCAATGCAACTTTCATTAATCCCTCTAAGGAAGAGAAACTTTTGAGACTCCTCATTAAGTGTATGATGTGCAAATTTCTACAGGAAAAATAGGAACCTTGAAATATAGTCCTCCAAACTTTCGTCTTCCTTCTACTGCATCCTGAAAATATCATCTCCTCTCATATCACTTCCCCTACAATATTCTTTGTACTTCTCAAGAAAATTTGTTTTCATATCATCCCAAGTCTCTAAAATATTCCTACCTAAGCTCATAAACCATCTTAATGCAACTTATTTCAAGGTGGTAGGAAACAACTTAAGCCTATGAGCATCAGTAGTATAGTCAGCTTCTATAAAGGATATCAAACTCAAACAAAAAAAAATTAGGGTCTTCTATGACAAGCCCATAGAACTTAGGAAGAACTAAAGCAGGGATGTTCTTGAGATTATCAACTTTATTTTGATGAGTGATAGGAAATGGAAAAGATGGTTGGTTGGGTCTATTTCGATTTGCATTAGCCATACCTGCTTGATGGAGTGCTAAAGCAAATGGATTCTCAATCAGGTTTTGGGTAGCTTGGTCTTTGGAGGAAGTTTTAGAACTGGTCAAATTGGGAAATGCATCCACAAAAGGATGCGTCTCTTCTTCCTCTTTGTCTCTTGGCAGATTTTGAAACTCAACTAGTTGGTTATTAGGATTAGGGTCATTAGGAAGGAATCTCCCATAAGCATCTCTTCTCCTACCTCTATGCATGCGGTATTAACTCAATATCAACCAACTCACACAAAGAATTGGTGAAAGAATATCAAATCATTCTTTTCTAAATGAGGGGCATGCTAAGAACAAACTTTAGAGATACTAAAGCAAGAAAGAAACTATAAATGACTCCAAAGAACTTCCTAGTTTGACACCATCCCCGACAACAACACCAAAAAATGTTGGCCTCCTCTAATGGTTCAATAACTAATCCATGAGAATTGTAACTTAGAGATTAGACATTTGCACTAAGTAGCTATCTTACTCATCATGAAGGTGCATTTCATTGTCAACCCAGGGACGTAAACTTGAAATAGGTCAGCACTATATGTGCACTAGGAATCCACTGCAGTCATCCTTAAGCTAGAAAAGAAACAATACTAAAAATAAAATGTTGGAAAGAAATTAACATAAGAACTGAGCCTGAGTCAACAACTACACTGAGCATCAACAACTAGAATGGAAATGGATGATAGAAATAGAAATCTCAACAAATGGATAGGAAACTACCCTATCTACCTTGGCTGCAGGAACAATCATAGAATAGAGTTCCTGTGGTTGCAGAAATAGACAACTGTTGAAATCAAAACTAATTACTAAGCAAAAAAATAACTTTTAAACTAAATGGGTGGAATTCTCACCAAGTGGTCCCCCTTGAGTGAGTCTTCCTTAAGCTAACTCAGATGCAACAAATCAGAATATCATTTTATTCCTTAAAAACATTATTAAAACATATCAACAATATGACTGTATTACTTAAACTAGAAATGCAAGTACAATCTCAGAACATCCATCCTCGTGAAAATGGGCATTTGACCATTATTTATAGAGGGAAAAGCTTCTAATTAACCCTAACTAACTAGGCAGTCAACTGCAACAAAATAGAAGGATTCCATTTATTGAAAGCATAGAAAAGAGAGGGAGGAAGTTATGCATGCGCCAGATTTGGTCAAAGAAAACTTGCCCCAATGAGGATCCAACACAACAAACTTCCTAGATTTTCTCAACTAAAAAACATGACCATTTAAAAGGTAGTTACAATCTTTCATTCGAGTTAGGAATTTCCCTCCATTGAGAGTTTTCCCTCCTTTGACCTCTTAATGATCATCCTTTTGACTTCCTTAGCAATCAACCAGCTGGAAGGAGTTTCTTCCACTTTGCAAGCTTTGTTTATATTAGAATTTTAATGTGAACCTGCATAATGATATTAGCACGCACAAATAATTGCATATCCATAGTTACCTTAAAGTAACATCCATTCAATCACATGTAAAGTTAACATAGATAATTCACATAGCATGTTAATGTCATCAAAAGTCACAAGGATAAGTTTATGCCCAAGGTTTATGGATTTAAGGAAATAAAATGGAGAATGTCAATAACTAGGTGCCAAAGTCTATAGTATCAACAACAAATATATGATAAAACCTATCAAAATTGAGCCATTAATTGGAATCATCAACATACTCAAGAAATTTTTAGGTGTCTACATTTTCCCCTCTTTGAAGCGAGGTACCTAATGCATTGCTTCAAAGAACTAATAATGCTTAAAATCCAATTTTTAAAATTTTCTTTTCATGATACCCCACTATGCCCCATAAACGAAGGAATGTTGGTATGTTGACCCCTTGAGAGTTCAAGTGAAAAAAACTAATTTTTGGTTGAGATCATGATAAGATTATGAGAATGGTTTGACTGTAGAGAGAACGAAAGATAGCATCTTAAAAAGCTCAGATGTTCTATGTAGACAAATTTCATGATGTATAGACATTCATCGACCATAGGTAGCCTCATTTATATTTTAATGTATATCACACAGATATTTGATACTTGGATAGAAATGTTAGCATCGATAGGAGAATAAGATGGAAGAATGAGATAGATAGTAGAAGAATAAGATGCATAGATGTAGAAAAATGAAATAGATAGTATAGGATGATGATGTTGATCAAGGTACCAATAAACCTATGATTATTCCAAGATTTTATTAGAGATGGGATGAGATGGGATAATGATTTTCCTTTTACTCTTAGATAATGCTTTTCATTGTAGCAATCCTTCTTTAATGTAGCAAATAGACACGATGCACCAAGGCATGAAGAACTAGGGTGGAATTGCATCTAATGCATGGACTTTGAAGACAGGAGTATCTTTGTTCATACCTAACATACAAAAACCTTGTTTGATCATGTAAAAAGATGAAGCCATTGAAGTAATGAGACTAACACACAAAAGGTATAAAGAACCTGACATGTCCTAGCCATTGTTTTACCTGAGACTACCCTCGCACACGCAAGGCAAGTATTTTCCAAGGTCGTATTACATGAATATCCAACAAGCATAACAAACAAAGGAAATAATCAATGCCCCATTCCTTTCTCTCTAAATCATTTTGTAGATATGATAAAGAGATCATCAAAATGGACCAATAAGATAAATCATAAGAAAATATCCAAAAGAACAAACAATCAATGTTATTCATATCTTTTGCCAAAAAGTGTTGTTTTTGGGTTGATATCTGAAATGAATGTCTATTGTAGGAAAGATATATTTGTAAGACATGCATTGGATGAGGATTGATTGATAATTGTTTGATAGGCTGTTGATATGATGTTTGACTAACATGTTTGATAAGGATCAAGATTTTGATTTTGCATTCAAGTTTTCTTTTTTGGATAAGTGTTGCAATTTTTTATGTTTTTTTGTCAAAGATGAGGATGACAACATTTATTATGGTTGAAATTTTATTGCGGGTGAAAGCAAGATGGGATGGGTGATTTTGTTTTACTAATTTTCTCAATATTTTTTATGTTTTCAGGTTGTTTTTGGTATTTTTAGGTTATTTGAATGTTTTGAGTTTTGAAGTTATTTTTAGGTTGTTTTGAGTATTTTAGATGTTTTCTAAACATTTTAATTTTCAAGTTTTCCAAATGTTTTTTGTTTTTTTGGATGTTTTGAATGTTTTTAAGATTTTGAAAATGTTATGGATGTTTTAGATTTTCAAGAATGATACCTAGATCACCATGTTGATGTCACATTGTGAGATATAGGACATGGATCAAGAGTTATTTGAAATCAAGACCAAGTGTACCTTCCCCCAATGTCTAGCAATTTATAGAATGATATGGGTGAATGCATGGATGAATGAATGGATTCCAAGGATTATTTCATAATAGGACAGCATGTTCAGATATCAAATACTCTCTTGGATAATGCCTCATGGATTGGATGATGCTTGACTACATAAGATAGGATCAATGTTAATGACCCATGTCAAGATTTTTACCAAAACAAGGTTGAAGTATATGTCGAACCCTTCTCAAGATTAAGATAATTTGGAAGATGACTGAAAATGGGTTGGATGGATGGATTATGGATTTTTTATGGGGGGAAGATGCTTCCACCCAAAATGGTGCACATAGATGCTCAATTCTACTCATGATTCCTATTTTCTAGGTTTTCACCACAGTACTTGCCCAAAGTGCCACCAAAGCGGTTTTCACCGGAGGATGATTGTTCTCTTTACTATTTTCTTGATTTTTTTTATTTTTAGGATTTTTGAAGGTTTATGATCATGTCAAACCACCTGGTGGTGTTGATGTAGATACTATAACTAAGGGAAATTATCCTAGGGTTAGCAAATCAAATGCATAAACATAAAAACCCAAAGTAGTAATGAAGTGCAAAGGAAAACATGAAAACAACATGAAAGATCTCACCAAATGTATTCAATCTCCATGGCTGACCTCCATTATACCTTCTCAACTTGCTACAAATGTGATGTTGCCTTCAGATTTGTAATGAGAAAACTAATGACAATGACAAGCCCTAAGAAAATGTTGAAGGATTTGAGATAACAACATGCAAATACTTTGCTAATATGCAACTAGTGAGCATGAAACTATGTCTAAATGAGATGATAATATGACTATGACAAAATGACAATATGACAAAAGTATGACAAGAGTGCAAGATGGCCTAAGATTTCCTAGAATAAGATTGCATGAGATGAAGTAACATGAGATGACAAAATGAGACCAAAATTGCCATTTTATAGAAAATGCAATTTTGAATGAATGGCCAATATTAAAGATTGACAAATGCCCTAGAATCAATGGACAAGATTCAATTTGACAACCCACAATTAGGGTTAGGGAAACATTAGGGAAAATTCAAAATGAGTGGACAAGATTGATTTTTAGAAAATCAAATCAAGGGTGGTCAATGCATGTGATAAGAGATAAGACTGGCACAAAAAAAGAGGTGGCTGGAAAATCAAATAATAATAGCAATTAATTTGATTTTTGAGGAAAAAGACTATTTTGAATTAAAAATAAATTTAATTCAAAAGGTGGGGACCACATGACAGCAACTAATTAATTCAAATTATTTACTAAAAGAGGGAAATGTCAAATGAGACAATTAAATAATTAAAATAATTATTTAATTAGAGAAGGTGACCAATAATTAAATAAATTAAAGAATCTATTTAATTATGAGAAGACTTTCAAAAATTAGTGACATATTAAATAAATAAATAAAATTCATTTATTTAATAATCAGGAAGACATAAATGGGCAAGTATAATTAAATAAATTAAGAAACTTATTTAATTGTGAGAAGACTATAGACAATTAGTGACGTTATTAAATAAATAAATTTATTTAATAATCAAGAGGAATAAAAGGACATGAATTAATTAAATAATTATAAATTATTTAATTAATAGAAAGAAGTGGACCAAGGACATAATTAAAATGTTTTAATTATGCTAGGAAGAAATAGTGGAAAAATAGAGCTTGCAGGCTTAGGTCATTTTTATGTGTCTACATTTTGCCCCTCTTTGTCATAATGCAACCTGTCGCATTGTGACAAAGAAAATGGTCAAGGTCATGCCCCAATGAGGGTATGGAGTATCTATGCCCCCTCGGGAAAGTTTTCAAATTTTGGGCCGGCGATAGAGAAATTTGGAAAGTATCCTGATAAGTCAACATGAGGACTAGAAAGGCGATGGCGCAGACGGTTTCTGATTTCAAGGAGTTTAAGGCAGCCAAAAGTGTGGTTAAAGTCGGTCAAAATAGCCTCGAGTAATGAAAAAGTTTGAAAATTTCCATTTTGACTTTATAAATAGGGTGAAAATGGGGTAAAGTCAATTCATTTTCACTATTCACCTTAGCAAATTTGAGAGTGCAGAGCGAGAAGTAGAGCAGTAGAGATGATGATTCCAGTGACCGAGCATCACAGAGAGGTTGTGCGGACATATAGGCAACCAGAGGGTGCAGAGCCAGTAGTATGTATTGCTAATCCACTTTGTCATTTTGTCATTTTGTGTACAATTTTTAGGGTTCTAGGGTCAACAACGAATGCATTGCGATGCATATGCGTTCGCATAAGCCGCATTCGCTTTTGCATTCGCCACATTTGATGCGTCGTGATGCAAAAGAAAGGGGTGGTTAGGATAGGACCACTAGTTGTGTCGCATTCATTTCAAATCATGATGCAATCACAAAATCGAGCCGCAATCGGTAGATGGGACGTCGCATTTGTGATATCGCGATGCATAAGCGGAAAGAAACAACGCAATTGAATGAAATGACGCATATGATAAAAACCGCAATGAAATTTCTCTATTGTGACAAAATTGCCAGAAAAAATGACGTGTTTGACAGATTGAGACACAATTGCAGTACAGAATGATGCAAGCGCTTTTTCACGATGCAATTAAAGTCAACGCGATGCATATGACTTTGACTTTTCCAAGGATGACTTTGTCTAATTTGAAATTTGGCATGCTTTTGAATTAGATTAATGATAATAATGATTGTCTAGGAGGTACTAATGGGTGGTTTGACCATGTGCAGAGATAGCTAGCCCCTATTTATATGTGGGAGAGCAAACCTTCTACCTACAGATTCTAGGACTAGCTTAGCGAGAGGGAGCGGTGGTGATTGATGCGACTAGGCTTGTATTATACTACTTATATTCCCATTATCTAGGAAAACAGGGGACTGTTGACTGTGCTATGTGAGTGGTGGCATTCAGAGACATGCTCCTTCCATCTGCCGACAGGAGAAGCCATGGTGACACTCAAGGACGTTTACCGTATTGTACACCTGCCGATCCAAGGGGAGTAGATTGTTTATGACCCTCAACATGGGTACCAGACCTTTACCACTTACTACCATGACCAGGGAGTTGGGCTTGGCATCGATGGGTATGATATCTGCTAAGAGTTCCTGGCAGAGCATTATGGCCGATTTCATGCACTGCTAGCAACATTGATCAGTGGAGTCCTGATTCCAGACTGTTGCGAGCACGGGTTTCCCATTGGTTGGGGAGATGTTCTGGTGGGCATGAGATGATACAAGATAGTTTATGCCTAGGGACCTTGCTTGTTAGGGATGCTCTATCATCAGCTACACGAGGTTACCTATTTTCAGGCACAGAGCATTTGGGCATGGGATCATGTGGCCATCTTTCAGCCACTGATTTAGAGACCACAACTAGTAGAGGGGATGTTGTATGTTTACTATTATGCAGGGCCCTTCAACAGACCAAGGTGGGAGAGAAAGGTTGGTGGCGGCACTGCATTGACATGATGATGTCATTCATTTGGAGGCCTTATAGGGACTATGAGCAGTGGGAGGGTGAGGATGAGCATTTCAGCTTCTGTAGATAGTACAGATATCTGATTGGCAGGAAAGTGCAGAGCCAGCTGATTATAGAGATGTATCTACCATAGAGGGTGCTACGATAGTTTGGCGAGCAGCAGGGCGTACCGATAGGCACAACCGAGTATGCTAGATCCTCTAGAGAGTTAGCTTGGGGACCTCTTATTGCTATAGCATTTTCCAAGCAGCAGATTGATGGGCTAGTGGCATAGCAATGGGGATGGCGGGGTGGTGTCACAGATCCAAGGATGACAATACATTATGATCCATGGTGGTAGACACATCATCCAATACCCTTGACAGATCTAGACAGGTCAACACCGATTGATAGGAGATCGGTCATACCACAGGCATCGCTAGGTGGGAGAGGAGGAAGAGGCAGAGACAGGGAAAGAGGCAGAGAGCGAGGGAGGATGTAGGTAGGGATGAAGTCAAGGGTGGGGATGATGGAGATGATGGGGATGATGGAGGAGATGGGAGGAGACAGAGGAGAGATGGCAGGAGGCAAGGTAGGAGGGTGAGATAGCATGCAGCTAGAGGGGCACTGGATGCTATTCCTGAGGTAGTCGAGGAGGAGAGAGAGGATGAGGAGCCTAGATGGGAGAAGGAGGGAGTGGGGAATGAGGATCATGTGGCTGAGGAGGAGGGCAGGCAGGAGGAGGAGGTCAGAGAGGAGATTCAGTAGGAGGCCGAGATGGAGGTGGATATGCCACAGGAGGAGGGTGTCAGAGGAGAGGAGGATGAGGGGGAGGAGGATGATGTAAATGAGGATGAGGCCATTGATGAGGCCTAGAGATTGTTGAGATGGAGTATGGTGGAGGGAGAGGAGGTACCATCCAGATCGACACTACCCCATGATGCCACGATAGACTAGAGAGTGGTCAATTTATAGAGGCAGCTGGATGAGAGTGTGGTGCAGGTCAGAGCATTTTAGGAAGAGTTGGAGGTGGCAAGGGTAGAGTGGGATCAGGCAGTGATCCACCAGTAGGAGGTAGTGTAGTGGTGTAGAGAGTTTGCACGGCTATGTATAGGACCATCTGTAGACCTGACACGAGAGTTTGGTAGAGTCAGTATACGGCTTGGGAAATACAGGCAGTTATATGAGCAGGCCATGCCACCAAAGGAGAGATCCTACCCTGATGAGGACACAAATGCAGATATGCAGTGGCAGCTTGTCAGGCAGTGGCAGTGGAATTCAGAGCAGTGTAGGGGGTTCCACCTCTACAGGGCAGTCTTCAAGACACAGGTCTAGCCACTCACATAGGTCAAGGCACAACCATAGGTCTTCTCATAGTTAGCCTCCTGTAGTGGATCCACCAGTCACAACATCAGTGCAGCCTTCAGATGCCCCTCCATCAATGTCACAAATATATACCACAGTGGTAGATCCTTCTGCATCACAGACATAGGTGACTGTTACGATGATGCCTTAGGTCCTTTGACGGAGCACTGGCCTCCCAGGCCTTCTCCTCAACGAGATGATGAGAGTGCATCATAGCTCCCTTATTTGTTTATATTTTTTTAGGACATCCAAACACATGTATGATGACATTTATATTTTGATCATTGAGCCTACAAGCTCATATTTTTGGGATATCTCCTAACTTTATCATGTGGCATTATTTTATTTTGAGATGATGCTATATATATGATGCAGTTTTGATGCAGCCTACCTGTATGTTATGTTATGGTATTTGATTTATGCATTATGATGTATGTTGATGTGATGTGATTATGATGATGTAGATATGATTACCATGGGATGCCAATGTGACATGCATTTGTTGTTTCTATGATGTAATTGATGCTATTTATATGCCATGGCATGTATGCATTTATGATGATTACCTATGGTGTGATGCCATGATAGATGCAATTCTTATGTATATGTCATGCCATGTATGTCATGATGATGATGATGATGATGTGATGTTTATTTATTCGTTATGATGATGCTATGCCATGGATGCAATATGTAACTTATTTGAATGGATGTAATATATATGATTATGTTAATGCATGACTATGTGTATATGATGCCACGTGTTGATGCAATGTGTATGATCTTAATGATATGGATGGTGTATGTATGGACCTAATGCAATGTCTAAATGATCATGTATGTACTTATGCTTTTGTATGCCATAGGATATCATCAAGAGTTGGACGAGACAAGATAACAAGACAAAAGGAGATGAATGTTAGTGAGAAGACCAAATCCTTCAACATATTACCATAAGACTTTAATATCTATTGCTCTTAATCATCATTGGGAAGATTATTGTAATGGCCAACAAATACTATGAAATGACATAGATCGATGGTGTGCAAGGTCATACCATCACACAAGACAAATAGTCCTAGACAAGGATGATCATGACTCATACCAAGAGCACAATTGCCCCAGTCATTTTGTCATAACCAACCACAAGAAAAGTGACAAGAAAGATGTTGCTCCTCTAAATCCTATTGCTAGGACATCCTTGAGGAAGTAGCAACATGACTGCCAAAGAAACAAGACAGTACAATCAATCATGATACATCACTGCTTCTCTAAATCCCATTGTCAGGACATCACTGAGAAGCTAGTAACATGACTGCAAAAAGGACAAGACAAGACCATCATCATGATATGCCATTGCTTCTCTAAATCCCATTATTAGGACATCGCTGAGAAACTAGTAACACGATGAAATATCAAAAGACAAAATGCCAAGTGTTTGCCAAGTGTGTCTGAATGCCAATTTTTAGATGTCAAGATGTCAGGTTTGATGATGTCGAGTGCCAAGGTGTCAGATTTGTCAAATGTGAAGATTGTCAAATGTTGCCAAATGTCAAAGATGCCAAATTTAGGAAAGACCCATCCCAAATAGTGTCGATTTCAAGAGGATCAATCCTCGAATATCAATAGGATCCCTCAAAATTCCAAATGATAATGACGATACCCAAGAAGGACACATCCAAAGGTATATCTAAGGTAATCCTTCAGAAGGACATATATGAAGAACAACCAAAGGTTGACGGTAGGGGCAGTTTTGACCGAGTGTGACTGGTTTTGACAGAAATTGACCGAAGTTTTCACTAAGTTTGACTACATGCCCGAAGTTGACATGCTGATTTGTATGACATGGCTATATAGTATTGCCAACGTTTGCTTGTTTTGAAATAATCTATTTGACTTAAACCTTTTGACATGTGTGCCAGTGTAGTGTCATGAACCCTAATGGATAGACCTAGTGTGGCCTCGGGGGCTCATTGACATATGGCCTTGCCTATGTCATACACTCAGAGACCTCGTAGTTTGACACAACCAACGACTTTGTCTTGATGACAAAAGATTGAGTCATGATTTTATTCTGACAAACCTAAAAAGGGACTGACCTAATGTCTCGAGGACTCAAAGATGAGTCTTTCCTACGTAGCAAATGCGTAGAGACAACGTAGTTTAGACAAATGACTAAGACTGATTGACTTGATGAACTTGACAAAAATGACATTGTTTTTGCATTTTTTAGATATGTCAATTTTTTTGTTTTGTGTTTTCTTCAGGACGTTTTTCAATTTTTTTTTTTCTTTTTTAGAACATTTTGTGATTTTTGCTTTTTTTCAAGACTTTTCAGGATGATTTTAGGCTTTTTTCAGGACTTTTCGATGAATGAAGCCATGTGTGATACCCACTACAGTCACATGATGAAATTTTTCCCCTAGTGAGGTCTAGGACTAGCCAATTAGATAAATGTAGAAATGACATATGCAAATGACAAATGGATGATATGCAGGATTTGATGTCAATCATTATCAACCATGGGAGAAGGTGACAGTGCATTGTGGTAGGTGTCAAATTGGTAGTGGAAGATTGATTTTTATTATGACCTAAGGCGGACAAGAGTGACAGTAGATGGCAGAGAAATGACCAACTACACATGGCACCTGTTTGCCAGGTTTTCACCATGGTACTTATCCAAAGCGCATGTTTACCAAGTTTTCATTTTTGGATGAATTATTTCTCATTATTATTTTGTCATTTTTGTGATTTTTTGGTGTCACCAAGATGCCTGTTTGCCAATGTTTTCATCAAGGTGACAATTTTTTTTTTTCAATTTTTTAAGGTTTTCGGCCTGACTTTTGATGCTATGCATATAATTTGTGAAGATGGAGACTGTTGATAGGCTCTGTCAATTTTCACCATTCTGAAGTAGCCAACTGATATGCTCCAGAACCAAAAGAGGATATGATGATGTAAGGACCTAGCCAATTAGGTTCGAACTTGCTAGGTTTTTCTCTGTTAGCCTAATTTTTAGGATTCTACATGAGAACTAAATCACCAATGTCGAACTTCCTGACCATGAATTTCTTGTTGTAATGGTGAGAGAGCCTATTTTGATATGCCTATAGATGGTTAGGGAATTGTGTCTTCTTTCATCAAGCATCTCCATCTCATGTAATCATGATTGTCTATATTCTTCCTCATCTACCAGACCCTTCAGGGAAACTCATAAGGATGAAATTTTGACCTCAATGGGAAATATGGCTTCAACTCCAAAGACCAGGGTGAATGGAGTGGCTCCTGTGGGAATGCAGATGCTGGTGAGATAGGCCCATAGAGTAGGGTTGAGTTGGATGTTCCAGTCATGGCCAGTGCTGTTGCAGTCTTTTTGAGAATCTTAAGGATGGTTTTATTGGATGCCTCAGCTTGAACCTTTCCTTGTGGGTAATATGGTGTGGAGAAATTATGTTGGATATGAAATCACTCACATAACTCACAAACATCCTGATTCTTGAATGGACATCCATTGTCAGTGATGATGGACTGCAGAATACCATACCGACAAATGATATAGTTGAGGATAAACTTAGAGATTTGTTTGTCGGTTATGTATGTAAGGGGGGTGGCTTCAGTACACTTAGTAAAATACTCAATGGTGGTGATAATGAATTTGTCGCCATTGGAGGATGTAGGGTGGATCTTTCCCACAAGGTTGAGTCCCTGTTGTGCAAAGGGCCATGGAGATGTGATCAATTGAAGTTCTTGTGCTGGAGCATGGACTAAATTACTATGTCTCTGACAAACTCCAGTGCATCTTTCTTAATGGTTGGCCAATAATACTCAAGTCTCATTATCTTTTTGGCCAAAGTAGGACAACTCAAATGATACCCACATATACCTCATGTACTTTGTGTAAGGTTATGCGTGCTTCATTAGTGTCAAGGCATCGAAGAAGGGTGTTGTTGAAGCTACGATGGTAAAGGGTGTCACTGACAATAGTGTATTAGGTGTCTTTCCAGATAAATGACTTCTTCTGGTTGTTGGATAGGTTAGGGGGAGGGTTTGGGACTTGAGGTAGTCATAAATTTCTTGATACCAGGGAGAATCAGGACAAACAAGCTAACATACTATCTCTGATTCTGGGATATCATATGTAGGGACCAACAACTGTTCTACCAAGAATTCAAATTGTGGCACATTACTTGGGATGTCTAAAAGAGAGCCAATTGTGGCCATTGCATATGTTGCCTTGTTCTTTTCTCTCGAAACTTGCTCAAAAGTCAACATGTGAAAATATGTGTGTAGGCTGAGAACCATTCATTTGTGTGGCAATAATTTTTCATCCTTAGTGTCATATTCATCATTGACTTGGTTGATAACGAGCTAAGAGTATCTGTAAACATGAAGTGTTCTAATCTTCCATTTTATTGCCATTCTAAGTCATGTCACAAGCTCCTCGTATTCTGTGATATTATTTGTGCATGGGAAAGCAATGCAGAAAGACTTAGGGATGGAATCTCCTTGTGGGGTGATAAACAAAATCCCTATCCCCGAGCCATGATTAGTATGGGACCCATCAAAGTATAGCCTCCAAGGTGACTTCAGCTCTGTATGAAATATGGATTCATCTAGAGAGTCTACCACTAATGGATGATCACTTTGTATAGGTGCTTTTGTCAGTTGGTTTGCTATGACTTGTCCTTTTATGGCTTTTCTTTCCACATATTGAATGTCATATTCGCTCAAGATCATGACCCATTTTGCTAGACGTCTTGTCAGTGCCACACAACTCAAGAGATATTTCAAGGGGTCAATTTTTGCTACCAACTGTGTTATGTGACTCAACATATAGTGTCTTAGCTTTTGAGCAGCAAAGACAACTGCTAGACAAGCATGTTAAATGGTAGTATAATTTAACTCATATCCCACTAGTGTCCGACTGATATAATATATGAACCTTTATTTTTCTTCATGGTCATTATGTGCCAATAATGCCCCTAGTGCTAAAGTGGTTGTAGAAACATATAGGATCAAGGGTTTCCCTTCGATAGGTGGCATTAAAACAGGTGGTGACAAGAGATATTCTTTTATTAGTTGAAAAGCTTCCTAACATTTATCCATCCACACGAAGGGGATACCCTTGCGCAAAAGATACTGGAATGGTTGGAATTTTTCAGCCAATTGTGCTATGAAGCGTCTGATGAACTGTGACTCTCCTTGTAGAGTCCTAAGTTCGTTGATCCATTTTGGAGGCATTTCTAATATTTCTTTCACTTTGGCTAGGTCGACCTCAATGCCTCTTCGAGAAACTATGTATCCCAAAAGCTTGCCAGATGTCACACCAAAGACACATTTCTTTAGGTTCAAACGGACCTTGTATTCCTCCAATCGCTTGAAGATTTTATCCAATACGCTCAAATGGCCTTTTCTTGTCAAAGATTTATCCAATAGGACATCTACATAATCTTCCATTATCTTGTGCATCATGTCATGAAAGATTGTTGTCATTTCCCTCTGATACATGGCACCTACATTTTTAAGACCAAATGGCATGACATTCCAACAATATGTACCCCAAGGATAAGTGAACATTGTTTTATGTTGATCTTCAGGGGAAATACGAATCTGATTATATCCCAAGAAGCCATCCATAAGGGAAAGCATCTCATATCCTGTCGTGAGGTCGACTATGATATCTATATTCAGCAGTGGAAAGTCATCTTTTGGACATGCTTTGTTTAAGTCTCAAAAATATTTGCAAACGTGGATCATCCCATTTGTCTTTGTTACTGGCACAAGGTTATATATTCATTCAACATAATCAATAGACCATATGAACCCTGCATCCAATAGTTTCTTCAATTCAGCCTTGACTAATAGAGTGACCTAAGGATGCATTTTGCGCAACTTCTGTTTAACTGGTTTGGAATTTGGCAACAATGACAGATGGTGCAAAACCAATTCTAGATCTAGTCCTGGTATATTGGTGTATGACCATGCAAAATTAACATTTCTCTCTACAAAGAATTATTGGAACTTGGGCTTCTCTTCATATGTCAGGGATGCGGCAAAGAGGACCATTTTTGGATCTTCTATCATTGATATGTTAACTTCTATGGTATCCTCTATAAGCATTTCTAATTTCTCTTGGGTCATAGGAAGAAAGTCCATTCCTCTATCTTTGGGCACCTTAGATAGGTTTTCACCCACAAATACATCCTTTATTTTTACTTTTTTGTCATCAGAAGGTGCCTTTCAGTTTTCACCTAAAGATTTTTTATTTTTTATTTTATTTTTATTTTTTTAATTTGGGACTGGAGAAAGAGAAGTCTCCCCAAAGTAAGCAACACAATCCAGATCAATAGAAAATCTATCTTTATGATCACCACTAGGTATGCCCTCTCGTAAGCCCATAAATTCAACAATGGCCTTGTCATTTTGAAATGTGTCCAAGACTGGAGGACCCTATTGGTCCCAATCAATAAGTTGTGGGTAGACTAGGAAAATGCCACCGTCGATGTTGGTGAATTGTGGGGAGGGCATGGAAAGCATGCAAACTAATTTGGAGACATTGAAAATGAAGTTGTCATCGTCCAATTCCCAATCAAACTCTATCCAATATTATCATTTTCTCAACTCATGTTCATTGTCAAAGTAAGGGAAAAAAGTACTATCATTATGGTCTGTAGGCTGAAAAGGGTTGTTAAGTTCAGGTGGTTGGGAAAAGTAGTCAGGTATATGGCTGAGAGGACTGGAAGATGATTCAAGTTTGGCATTGTTCCTTGAGTCGAAGAACCTATCCCAATTTTCTCTTTTGCTTGGGGTCTGCGGATTGTCAGCTATATCAAGTTTAAATGTTTGCCAAAATTTCTATTTAGAGGTGAGTTCTCTGGGCTCAAGAAACAAGTCATCAAGGCAATAATCACTTAAGGATCATTGGGATCCATATTCCTACTCATGGGAATCAGTTTCGGCGAGGTATTCCTCAAAAGTATCAACACTTTCTAAAGCATTTGCATTCTCACTCGAAGGCACACTAGTACGTCAATCATCATTTCAAGGTGTATCGTACCCTAACCCAAGATACTTTGGTCTTTTGAAAGGTTCTATTGGTTCCCTTTGTCCATTTTTGTTTCTGCCAAGGCCACTGGTTCCATCATATCCTTTAGCCTTCAATATTTCGTATCCCTTTCCATATATCTTAACTAGTAATGGGGGTAAGTCTTCCATTTCTTTATAAAGCCATCCTGTAATGTTAGCAATATCCTCATTGTTCATATCTCCCCATTTTATGAAAAATGTCTTAGGTGGAACCTTAAAAATTTCCTTAGGCTCCATTCTAAAACATGGGCGACCATAGACCTTTGGAGACTTGGGTATTGTCGTGATACTATATGTCGTGTGTAGTTTAAACTCTCCACAGCCTAGGTCCTGGATCTTGACCATGGGCTCAACCTTATGAAGTAAGGAAGATGATGTCATGGTGGAAGATGTGGACAAAGTGGATGTGGATGATGATGCGGGTGTTGAAGGGTCAATGAATTTGGAGGAGTTTGGAACCTCTCAATTAAAGGGCACCTGACATTTTGAAATACCCCTTAAGTTGGTGCAATATTGAAAAGGGTCGGGGTCTCTATGTATGGTGACTTCTATGTCGTTGAAAGGAAATTTAAGGCATTGGTGATAAGTGGATGGAACAACTTTAAGGGCATGAATCCAGGGTCGGCCGAGTAATATGTTGTATGGTAATTCAAGATCTAGGACTTGACAGGTTCTGTCTACAATGACTAGTCCAACTCTGATGGGAAGAGTGATCACTCCACGAGACAAACTTTCTTCATCATCATATGCTTTTATGACTATGCTCTTTGTCAGATCTACACAAGCATCATAAAATGCTAGAGCCTTAACCAGTTTCAAGGAACATATGTTTAATCCTACCCTACCATCTACTAGGACTCATCTGACCTTACACTTATGGATGAAAACTTCAATGTGTAATGCATCATTATGATTGGTCTTTCGTGAGGAATAATCTTGATCAAAAAAGGTTACGTGATGGGGTGTGGTGAGATATCCCACCATGGCCTCAAATTGATTGACATCAATATCTTACGAGATGGATGACTCTTGCAGGGTCTTGTCGAGTATAGCCTTATGCGCGGGCGAAATACGAAGCAGCTCAAGTATGGATATTTGCGCAAGGGTTTTTCCTAATTGATCAATGAGGTTAAACTGACTCTTGGGTTGGGACTGCTTTATGGATGGACCAGTTTGTGATTGCTTTGTGGATGGGCCAACTATTGTAATTTTTGGCTGTCGTGGAGGAGGGCCTACTATAGTGACTTTTCCACTTCTAGTAGTAGCATTGCATTCAAGTGCTCTTTCAATAGTTATGGTATTGGCATAGTCATCATCATTTCAAACATTGTTAATGATAGGTCCACCAGAATAATTAAAAGTAGCGCGAGTATAATTGGCTTGATTGTCAGTAGTCTTGGGACCTGATGCGGAAGCTTTATTAGAACCATGATCTTACAGTGGGTTTTTATGAATGGTATAGTCTGAATTGGATGTAAATTGTGGTACACCCACTTCAATTACATGACTTTTGATAAGGTCTTGTACAATGTTCCTTAACTACCGACAAGATGATGTTTTATGTCCCTTAGCTTGATGGTAATCATAAAAGGCATTATCGCCCCACCATGATGGTTTAAACTACCCAGGGTCATATGGTTTAGGATCCTGAAGTGTGATGAGACCATTGTAAATTAGCTTTTTAAGGATCTCCTCAATTGGCTCGCCCAAAGCTGTGTATCTTCATCTCTTTGGGAATTGTTTTATCTGGCAGGGTTGTTCTTGATTTTGACTATTTTGACCACTTTGGTTATTGACAGGGGGTTTCATTATTGTTGTTGGTTTGTTCTTCGGTTGATCCCCCTTGAGAGAAAGTACTGGTCCTATTGTGTTTACAGCCTTGGCATCGACAACACCATCATTGGTGACATGCTTATTTTTGACCCAATACTTATTTTTGTCAGTGGGCGGATTTGCATTTCTGTTTTTAGAACCATATTTTAATTCCCCTTTGGCATTGAGGGCTTTCTCAACTTGGACTCCCTTTTCAACTAGGTCTGCAAATGTCATACAATAATGGACTTGCAATCTGTACTTCAGTGGGCCTACGAGTGTTTGGATGAACATGTCAACTTTTTCTCTTTTAGGTATATCAATGTGACATCGACTTGCAAGACCTCTCCACTTTTGGAAGAATGGGATAAAAGTTTCACCAATATCTTCTTGTGTGAGATTGCATAAAGTGTTGATTGGGGTGTCCATGTCAATGTTATATGCATAATTCTTTATGAATATATCTTTAAGTTCATCCCATGTTCTTATCCCTTTCAAAGTGGTGAACCATTCAAGTGTTGGCCATGTAAGGCTTTTAGAGAAAAGTCTCATGAGGTAAGTTTCTTCGTAGGCAATGTCCATGCAATTGGTTGTGAATTCTTGAATATGTTCTATAGGACTCATCTTACCTTTAGATTTGGTGAAGTTAGGTTCCACATAGCTAGGAGGGAATGGTGGCATGTTCAAATTTGTGTCAAAAGGATATAAATTCAAGTCATGTGACATGTGCGACCTCCTGCTGGAAGCACGCAATTCTTGTATTTCCTTATACATATCCATCATTTGGGCTTGCATGGCGTCAATTATGGGGTTGTTTGTGGCATCATAAAAAGGTGTGATAGTTATTCCATGAGTCCCCATTTGTCGTGAAACAGGATTGATGTTCTGTTGCAGAATATGATGTCATGACATGTATGAGGTGTTTTGGTTGATGTGTTGTTGATGTTGAAAGTTTGGATTGGGGACTTGTTCATGAGTGTGAATATGCGATGAGTATGTCAGAATGTGTCCTCCAACCATTTGAGTTGAGACTTGGGGGATATGTTGACCATGCATGTGTTGATGTCCAAATGAAGTCATGTGTTGAGCATTGGGGTCGCCAGATCCAAATTGTTGGAATTTCCTATGAGGAATGTTCATGTTCTGCCCTTGGGAGGTATTGGTGTTGAGTTGTGATGATGTGTTAATGTTTGGTTGTGGTCCTTGGATAAAGACACATGGTTTGCTTCCTCCGATGAAATTAAATGAGGTCCCAATGAAAGGTCTTGATGAGGATGTATTCATAGCACTAGATGAAGCTCCAAACAAGGGATTTGAGGAGCTTGCCCCCATTGATGAGGACACAAAAGTGGCTCCAACCGATTGTGACGATATAGTAGACATGGTTGGAATTGCTTGTGCCCTGGCTTGTGTCATGGATGTCATTGATTGTGACATGGATTGTGACATGTTTGGTATGCCCCCAATGGATGTAGCATTAATTGAGTTGGGACTATTTTGATTGGTCATGTCAATGGTGGTGGTATTGATTGTACCTATGATAGTTTGTGAGGTGGTATTGATAGAGGCATTGTTTGTAGTGTTTTGAGGTTGAATTGAGTTGGACATGTTATTGACATTAGGGTCGGGTGATGATAGTCTCAAAGAGTTGATGTCAAACCCACATGGCAATTTAGCTCCTTGACTCAAGAGTATGGCCAAATATCTATCTCTACCATATAAGACCATTTGTTATACAAAGGAGGATGCCTCTACATCTTGTGTTGCTACCCCTAGGTGTTCCTCAAGTATTTTTCCATATTCATCCCTACGTATGAATTTTTCAAAAGAATTATTTGATGAGGATGGCATATTCATGAGAGGTTGGGTGTTTGTGTTGTTAAATGGGTCTTGAAAAGTCCAATTTGGGTCATAAGTGTTGTTAGCGTTGGGATTGGGATCTTGACCAAAGTTTTCCATTTGTCTTCTCCTCCTTTGGAATCTAGTCTAAACCATAAAAGGGGTTTTCTCAAATGAAGATGATGAGGGTGACCACTAATATGCAAGGATGATGCTAAACTATGTTTTTGGATATTTTTGGATAATAAGGATGACAATGCAAGATAATGTGTTTTTGGATTTTTTTTGATAAAAGGGATGAAAATGCAAGATTATGTTGCCTAAAGGAGATGGCCAATGCTAAAATATAATGGAGACTAGGATGATAATGTTGACTAAGGAAGTGACCAATGCTAAGTCAAGATGCCAAATGGGGACTATGATGACAAATTTTTGGGATTTTTAAAGATACAATATGAAAAATAATGAAGACTAGGATGATCTAAAGGCCAAAATGATTTGGAAGAAGGTTGCTAAACCACCCTATGCTTGATCTATGTTTCAATTTTGGAAAATCAAAGGACTTGTTTGAAGGACTAAATGACAAGGAAAAAATGACAAGTGAGATTCCCTAACTAGACTTATGAGTTGGAAATGTCTCACAAAAGGACAATGACTAAAGAGGATAATAATGACTAAGTCCAATGATAACCTACTTTTCAAGGTCAAGATTTTGCAAAGTGAGGCAAGGTTTCTTAATCAAAAATCTGAAAATGGAGTGAAGATGCAAGGACTGAAAATGAAGGTAATGATTCCCTAAGGATGACACTATATTTTTTCCAAGAAAACCTATGTGTAATAATGCAACCTAAAATACAAATGATGAAGAATTTTGAGCAATTCCTAATCTGGTTTTGACAAAAGTTTTCTAGAAGATGTCTGATGGCAATTTGGATAGATTGGAACTCAGTTTCTAGTCTGATATAGGTTTTTTGTTTTTGTCAGGAAAATGCATCATTTCAGGTTTTGAATGTGTCTCAACATGGTGAATGCGACTCAGATATGCGAATGCGGATTTCTAGGAAGCAAATGGGCTTGACAGAGTCAAATGTGGTGTTTTGCAAACCAAATGCGGTGCAACAAAGCACATGTGGCATTATGGAATTCAAATTCAATGCAATAGAGCGAATGTGTCATAGCAGATCCGGTAAAAAAAGCAAAGGTTTACTTTGTTTGCAAATTTGATCCAAAATATGAAGTGTTTGATTTTGATTACTTGTTTGCAGATTTGAAAGTGACCTTTTTCTGTTGTTTGAATGTCTGAAAACACTTGGAAAGCACAATATTTTTTCTTTTGAGTCAAGCACAATAAAGAAAAGCACAATCCTAGGTTAGGCCAGGATAGTATTCGCTAGATTCCACAGAACCGCATATTCTTAGCATGTGAATCCAGAAGCTTGGCTACACGGGCTCCCCCTTATAGTGCACTACTTCTCAAGCCAACCAAGCTTCCAATCCCCATAAAACTCCCATGGCAGGTTGATCATCTCTACTAAGAATTGCAAAGATGTGGATGCCTTCACATCAACTAGTGTTGCGCTAGCAAATAGAAGGATTTTGGCTACTACGCAAAGGTGTTTAGTTTAGGCCCCCATTCAAGTGGCCATACATGGAGCACAAGATTAAGCTTTGTTTAGGAGGCACTCCAGCTTGAAGAGGTTAAGCTCAACAGGGTTTTGGGGAGTACTACTTGGTCCGTATGAAACATCTGCACTCGTAATCCTAGGCTTTCCCTTAGGATTCCCATTTATATACCGGTCGGGGGTAGCTTGGCTTTAGCTTCATTTCCAGTTTGAGTCGCCTTGGGGTGAGTACTTTTTTCCACCAAGGAAGGCCCAATTTCTAGAGTCAATAACCATTTCTCTTACACCTAGGATTGCACAAGTACGCAAGGGGAGAGGATACTTTGATTATTGAATCAAGGTAAAAACAAAAATGGATGGGTTTGGCTTTCTGATCACCTAGTTTGCACAAGGTGAGAGCATAATCACCTACCACCCCAAATAGAATCAAGCAAAGGACAAGAAATGTTATTTTTTAGTGCACCAATTAAAGTGTTATCTAATCTAGAAATCAACAAGCACAATGTTTCAATATAAAAGTCTTGGACAATCGAACCTACAAAACCACAAGTAGTTTGCAAGAGAATAAGTCTTGGACCCATGAAAACATCAAATCCATTGGCTATAACAAGCCATTAGTAACCAGAAAAACCCTATGCTACAGATTGCAGAAATAGAAACAAAATACCAAAAAGAAATGAAGTGAAATCTGGAAAAAATCTGAGAGTAAAATTTCACCAAGAAAATGTGTCATAGTAGAGTGATTGCGTTGTTCTGAGTGACAGATGTGTCACAGTTCTAGATTATGGAATCTGTCAAATGAATGAGGCAACCTACAATACAAATGCGTCGTGACCTTACAAATGTGTCACTCTACAACAAGAATGTAGCTTTCTAGATGTCGACTTCTGGAATTTGGAATTTGTCTGAGAAATGCAGCAACCTACAAGGTGAATGCGTCGTGACCTGGAAAATGCATCACTCTGCAAAGCGTATGTGGCTCGATAGAGCGAATGCGGCGTTCTGGACAATGAATGCATCGCGACAAGTCGAATGCATTGCGACCGTACCTGTAGCTACAAAACAGGAAAAAGTCGTATAGAAAAAAACAAAATATGCGTGATTTCACGTTGGGTTCACCAATGTAACTAAGGGAAATTATCCTAGGGTTAGCAAATCAAATGCATAAACATAAAAACCCAAAGTAGTAATGAAGTGCAAAGGAAAACATGAAAACAACATGAAAGATCTCACCAAATGTCTTCAATCTCCATGGCTGACCTCCATTACACCTTCTCAACTTGCTACAAATTTGATGTTTCCCTCAAATTTGTGATGAGAAAACTAATGACAATGAAAATCCCTAAGCAAATGTTGAAGGATTTGAGATAACAACATGCAAATACTATGCTAATTCGCAACTAGTGAGCATGAAATTATGTCTAAATGAGGTGCTAATATGACTATGACAAAATGACAATATGGAAAAAGTATGGCAAGAGTGCAAGATGGCCTAAGATTGCCTAGAATAAGATTGCATGATATTATACTAGCATGAGATGAAGTAACATGAGATGACAAAATGAGACCAAAATTGCAATTTTATAGAAAATGTAATTTTGAATGAATGGCCAAGATTAAAGATTGACAAATTCCCTAGAATCAATGGACAAGATTCAATTTGACATCCCACAATTAGGGTTAGGGAAACATTAGGGAAAATTCAAAATGAGTGGACAAGATTGATTTTTAGAAAATCAAATCAAGAGTGGTCAATGCATGTGACAAGAGATAAGACTGGCACAAAAAAAGAGGTGGCTGGAAAATCAAATAATAATAGCAATTAATTTGATTTTTGAGGAAAAAGACTATATTGAATTAGAAATAAATTTAATCAAAAGGTGGGGACCACATGACGGTAAACATTTAATTCAAATTATATACTAAAAGAGGGAAATGTCAAATGAGACAATTAAATAATTAAAATAATTATTTAATTAGAGAAGGTGAACAATAATTAAATAAATTAAAGAATCTATTTAATTATGAGAAGACTTTCAAAAATTAGTGACATATTAAATAAATAAATAAAATTCATTTATTTAATAATCAGGAAGACATAAATGGGCAAGTATAATTAAATAAATTAAGAAACTTATTTAATTGTGAGAAGACTATAGACAATTAGTGACGTATTAAATAAATAAATAAAATTTATTTATTTAATAATCCAGAGGAATAAAAGGACATGAATTAATTAAATAATTATGAATTATTTAATTAATAGAGAGAAGTGGACCAAGGACATAATTAAAATGTCTTAATTATGCTAGGAAGAAATAGTGGAAAAATAGAGCTTGTAGGCCTAGGTCATTTTTATGTGTCTATAGATATTGCTTCTGTCATGATGTGCCAATAATATCCTACTTGGATGAGTTAGTTTGTCAAGATATGGGTGCTTGAATGTGACCCTTGAATGTTCTTGTCTTCTTTGTCGACACCAGAGTTAACCTTACTGATAGATTTCCCTTAGAGTATTTATGATAAAGAGTTGCTTCCAAGACACGGTCAATGCGATATTTGAATATCATGGGTGTCGAAGTGGATGGTGGAGTGTGATGAGGGATATAAGGTGTAGATCAATTGGTTGACAATTTGGGATTGGGATGATGAGCAATGATGGGTGGATATGGAGATTTAATTAGGACCAACTTCTTTATATACTCTATATGTCACCCTTGAAGCTTTCCTTTGCATCGATGCAGATCTTTGATGGATAAAATCCCCTTTTTGATTTTACCCTATAGTTTCTTTGACTAATGGAGTTTGACAAGGATAATTTTCTATGTTTTTCTTTGGTATCCATTTGAATTTTGCTTGTTCGTTTTGATTTTTTGATTCTTTTGCTTCAATGACTTGCTCTTTTCTTTAACATAGTTTTTTCTCTTGTATTTGGTCTTAATTAGTGGATGGAAATATGTGAGGATGATGATTCATGATATTTTTGGTAGCGATTTCATCATAAGGAATCTTCATGCTCCCCATGTTGATGTTTGCACTAGATGAAGTTGCCCCCAGTATTGTGGAAGTGTCACTATCATGATTGGGTTTCATGATTGTTGTACAACCAATACTTTTTTTCTCATGATTGTTGATTGTTAGTATTGATTCCAAGATCCCATGTTCTTGTAAATCTAATCCTTTATTCTGATAATGTTGGATATCCTCATACTCAATGTCTTCAATCTAAATTTGGGATGTGTCAAATTTTGATGCTTCTTCATGAGATGTTGATGATTCACAGTTCATGTAGGAGTCTTCTTCATGATAAATTTTTCATTGTTCTTCAATGGATGTTTGTGTTTCGTAGTCCATATAGGAGTCTTCTTCATGATCAATTTCTGACATATTTTTGGATTCTACTATGCCTTGATAATTTGTAAGAATATGAAGAGTAGGGGACCCTTGTTCATTGGTAATGATGTTGGGACTAGGAGACTGTTGTTCTAGAAGATCATCTACATGTCCATCAAAAGAATCTCATGGGTAGATGTATGTGTGCTTGGTATATGAATATGGTCTTCTTTTGGAGAATTTTGGATGTCATTATAGTATTTTGGTGATATCACTTCTTGACCTTGACTAATTTCAGAGTTACCTTCGATATGCTTTGGATTAAGTTCTTGACATGGATCAATTTCAAAGAAAGGATTATTTTCAAAAGGCTCTTGGATATCTTCAACATGTAGGCATGTAGGTGATCAATAGATCTTGGATTAAATTCTCTTTTCTGGACATGGGTATTAGTTTTAGATTTTTTTGATCCTTAAGTGGATTTGTATCTAATGGTGTGTTAAGAATCTCTTTGATATTTACAACCATGAGGTTGAATGTGATGAGCCTAGTTTTTGGTCTAGTTTTGGGTAGAATCTATAGTCTATTTGTTGGCTGATGTCATGAACTTTGATGATTAAATGTTGGTATTTGCATAATGTTTCCCTCAAACCATTGAAATTTGACATTATCCTATCTCTACAAGCTTTAATGACATTCAAAATATTATGTGGGTTAACTATATTGATTTTGCATGTGATTAATGAATGATTCTTAGAGTGGCTATAGATATGCAGTTATTATGTGTACTGACCTTTCCATGCAAATTTAATATGCCAAATTGAGGAAGACACCGCCAATTAGGCATGCACCATAATGTCCAACTGAGGAATCGCTCCAAGTCAAAGGAAACTGATGGCAAAATATTATTCATGTAATTGAACGTAACTGCCTTGTAGTGGACCTTAATGATTGAGCATGCATGGGAATTACTATTGTGTTAGATTTGCATCTGGACTTGCATGTCTGACCAGATTCCATGCATGCGTAATCACCATCACTCCACTTTCCCCTATTTTCCCTAAATGGCATCCTCCCAGTCATGGAATTGACTGCCTTGTTTAGCTATAGTATAAATAATGATTTGATGCTCCTTCTTCAGGAGTTGCACGATTTGATATTGTACTCTCATTCTCCTATTTCAATGATACAAATACATTACTCTCTTGTATGCATGATTTACAGTGAATAAAATAAAGTTATGAGTTCAAGTACTTGAGTTCTTATTAGTTTAGAGGATACTTATCCAAGGGGGCCCACTTGGTGAGTAATTTGTCTTATTAGTTTAGCATTAGTTTAGTATTACTTGTTGTTTAGTACTTAGTTAAAAATCTGGCATTGATTGTTCCTGTAGCCACTAGAATTCCATTTTGTGACTGCTCCTGCAGCCAAAGCAGACAGAGTAGAGTCTTGTTCATTGCTCATATTTTTATTTTTGTTATGCATTTCAGCTTAGCATAGTCATTGATTGATATTCAACATTTGTATCTTTCCCTTTCAAGAAATTTACTTTCAGTATTATGTTTCTTAGCTATAGAATACAATGGCTACTTTGAGTTCCTAGTGCACATACTATGCTTACCTATTTCAAGTTCGCATTCCTAGGTTGACAAGTTAAATGCACCTTCATGATAATTGAGATAGCTATTTAGGTTAGATGTCCAATCTCTGAGTCATGGTTGTAAAGGCTTAGTTATTAAAATCATTGTAGGAGGCCAATATTTTTGGCGCCATTGTCGGGGATGGTGTCAAGCTAGGGAGTCTTTTGGAGTCATTGGTAGTTTTCCTTACTGTAGTGTTTCTGGAAGTTGTTCTTAGTATGTCCTCATTTAGGAAGTAATGAACCCCCCTATTCTTTACCATTTTTTGTGTGAGTTGACTGATAGTGAGTGATACCGCATGTATAGAGGAAGGAGAAGGGATGCTTATGGAAGATTCCTTCCTAACAATCCTAATCCACTATGGCTAGTTGAATATCAGAATCTACCAGAAGAAGAAGAAGAAGAAGATCCACGACCCTTTGTTGATGCATATCCTGATCTGAATAATTCTAAAGTCTCCTCTGAAGATCAAAATCAGCTTGAGAACCCTTTTCTTTGGAACAACATCAAGCAGGCATGGGTGATGCAAATAGGAACAGATCTAACCAACCAAATTTTCCTTTCCCCATTTCCCATTAGAATGAAGTTGAAAACATCAAGAACATTCTTGCCTCAACACTCCCAAATTTTTATGGACTTGTCACAGAAGGTCCTGATACATTCTTATTTGAGTTTGACATACTCTACAGGAGTTATGATTATACTATTGATGCCCATAGGCTTAAGCTATTTCCTACCACTCTAAAAGAGGTTGCATTAAGATGGTTCATGAGCCTAGGCAGAGATAATGTAGAAACTTGGGAAGACATGAAGACAAAATTCCTTGAGAAATACAAGGAATATTGCAGGGGTAGTGACATGAGAGGAGGTGACCTTTATAGGATGCAACAAAAGAAAGATGAGAGCCTGGAAGATTACACTGCAAGGTTCTTATTTTTCTTACAAAAGTCCCCACACCATGCACTTAATGAGGACTCACAAAAGTTTATTTTCCTAAGAAGAATCAATGACAGCTACATTGATGCCTTGGACCTCATGGTAGGAGGAGATATCTCTCAAGTTCCTCAAGAGGATATCAAGAAAATATTTCAGATTACTCTAGGGTAGCTTCAAAGAAAGGGAGAGCTTATCAATATTCCATGGGTAATTCAACTACCGGTGGATTTTCAAGAATGGAGATCACTCATTTGTTGGAAGACTTCAAGCAGGACATTATCAACAATCTAGCTACTCAGCTAGATACACTTCAGGCCAAGAAGAAGCAAGAGGAGGCAGAGGCAATGTTGATAGAGTATTGCCCCCACTGCAAACAAAAGAAGAAGGACTACAGATGTAAGATGGTAGCTAATCTTGAAAGCAAGTAGGTTTCACCTAAGTTGAAGTCAATTCAAATTAAAGAATACCAAGTCTACTATGTTGCACAAAGGAATCCTTGGGCTCCAAGACAAGTATGCCACCAGATCCACTATCCTATGTTGGACCATATTTTAACTCATATTCATCTGGTAACCAATGGAACCCACCATATCCACCCAGTTATGGAGGATATCCACCACAGACCTTTAGTAACCCTCCAAATGCTTAACCTAGTCATCAGAGTTCTCCACCCCAGTGGAAACAATCTCAAGGAAATTGGCAACAATTTCAAGGGCATTGGCAACCACCTCCAGGAAATTGGCAGCAAACAAATCAATGGAGAGGACAACACTGGCCTACTCAAACAACTAGTTACATGCAACCACCTTCTCAGCCCCAACAACCTACTATAATGGATCCACCTACTAATCCAAGCTCAAATGCACCTAAACCTACTCAACTACCAGCTCATCCCACACCCAATCCAATTAACAAACCACAACAACAGCCTGCATATTTTGCTGATTCAAATCAATTCCCTACATATGTTGTGAGTGTAAGTGATATCCACTTGCATTCAAGAACCACTCTACCAGCCCCTTCCAATCCCATCATTACTAAGCTTCCTATAGAAGAGGAGGAGCCTCTGAATGATCATATTCAGCCAAATGCACCTAAAAATCCTAAACTAGTCCAAGCCAAGTAGACCAAGCAAGAACCCCCATTTCCTCAGAGATTGGAAGTTTCCAAGAAGAAAGAAGAAAAGGAGGATACTACTTTTGATATCTTGGACCAGCTGAAGCATATATGTGTTTAGATACCCCTATTTCAGGCCATAAAGGATGTTCCAATCTACGACAAAGCAATCAAAGAAGCCTGTCTCAAGAAGCTAGGTAGGAGAAAGAAAGACCCAACTATAGTTCATGTGGTGGGCCAGCTAGCTGACATCATGCTAGGAAAAGTGACTATTCCCAAATATAATGACCTAAGCAGTCCTTTGGTAGCAGTTGTCATAAACAAGATCCAAGTGAAGAATGTTTTGATTGATTTAGGGGTAGCAATCAATTTAATGACCAAAGACATCCTGCAACAACTAAACATTACAAGTATGAGATATACTCCTACTATCTTGCAACTTGTTGATAGCTCTATTGTTAAGCCTAAGGGTGTAGTGGAGGATCTTGTGGTAGTTCTAGACTCCTGGGAATACCCAATAGATTTTATGATTCTTTCTCTTAAGGCTACACTAGGCGAGTATCCCAATTCTTGGAAGGCCTTCGTTAGCAACTGCAGATGCATACATTAGATGTCGGTCTGGTGACATGACCATTTTAGATGGGAGGAGCACTAAAAATTTTGTTCTTTATCCACCTACTCAGCCATCTCATGATGAAGATAATTTTGTATGGCCACAAGTTGGTGAAGAGGTCGAGGAAGTTAATTTTGTGGCACAACTTATGATGCTAGGCAGAAGCTCTTTCATGCAGCTCCAAGATGAGGATGAAGTGTTGGATAACATCATTCATAGCCATTATGAAGTGGAGGAAGCATCATCTTCTACTTCAGCCAGGACACTTCTACCGACTCTTCCTGCAACCATTGTTCCTATAGACATTCTTCCTACAGATGATCTTCCTACAGCCACTCTTCCTGCAACCATTATTTTTGCATACAGACTTCCTACAACAATAGGTATGTTCCCTACATTGCTTCCATATGAACTATAGGTGCCATGTATTAATGAAGCAGCCATGATAGAGTTAACTACACATGTCCAGGTGTCAAAGGGAAGATATTTGGATGTTAATAGTAAATTGAATGAAGAACAACAATTGTTATTAACGAACCTATTAAGGGCCCATCAACATGCATTTTCATGGGATTATCATGATATGAAGGGACTGGATCCTAAATTTTATACACACATAATTTATATCAGAGATGATTGCACTCTAGTAAGATAGCCACAAAGAAGAATTAACCTTGCACTGAGAGAGATTGTGAAAGGATAATTGTAGAAATTACTAGATGCAGGATTTATCTACCCCATTTTAGATAGTTAGTGGGTGTCTCCATTAGTGATTTTTCCCAAGAAAGGAGGGAAATGGTGAGTTTGTGTTGATTATAGGGAACTTAATGTTGCCACCAAGAAGGATCACTTTCCTTTACCCTTCATTGATCAAGTTTTGGACACACTTGCAGGAAAGCAATACTTCTCTTTTCTAGATGGATTTAGCGGCTACAACTAGCTCCAAATTACACCAAAAGACTAGGAGAAGACCACATTTACCTGTCCATGGGGGACCTATTCCTATTCAGTACTCCCATTTGGCTTGCTCGATGCACCTACAACTTTCCAGAGGGTTGTCATTAGCATATTCTCAGACATTTCTCATGATTGTATGGAAATCTATATGGATGACTTCACCACTTATGGTGTTGATTTTGATCAAGCACTGGAAAATATCAAGAGAGTCCTACAGAGATGTGAAGATCAAAACTTGTCCTTAAATAGTGAAAAGTGTTTCATGATAATGCAAGAGGGTTTAGTTCTTAGCCACTACATCTCCCACAAGGGAATTCAAGTAGATCCTGCAAAAATTGAGGTAATCATAAATCTACCAAAACCTGCAAAATAGAAGGATGTTAGGAGTTTCTTGGAGCATGTAGGATATTATAGGTGTTTCATCAAAGATTTCAGCAAGGTAGCAACACCATTGTATACCCTTCTCACTGAGGATGCTGAATTTCAATGGACTGAAGCTTGTGACAAGGCATTTTCTAACTTGAAGGTAGCTTTGACTCATGCTCCTGTACTCAAGGGATCTAATTAGGAGCTTCCTTTCCACATCCACACTGATGCATCAAAATATTCCATAGGAGCAGTCTTAAGAAAGAAAGAGGGAGCTGTTGAAAATGTTCTTTACTTTGTCAGCAAAAATTTACAAGGAGTTGAATCTAATTATACAGTGACAAAGAAAGAGATGTTGGCAGTAATCTATGCACTGAACAAATTTAGACACTACATAACAAGCTAACAAATCTTTGTGCACACTAATCATGCAACCATTAGATATATCATGAATAAACCTTTGATCACATGAAGATTGGAAAGATGGTTATTGTTGATGTAGGATTTTGATATAACCATTGTGAATAAGCCAGGGAAGGCCAATGTTGTTGCAAATTTTCTTTCAAGATGGGCTACATCATAAGACAATCAACCCATAGATGACTCTTTTCCTGATGAGCATCTATTCTCCCTCAGTGTACAAACCTTGGTATGCTAGCATAGCCAATTACTTGGTCACAGATAGAGTTCCTTCTCACTTCTCCCCAAAAGAGAAAAGGGCACTTATTCAAAAAAAATTCTTTTCTCTTGGATTGTTGGATGTTTGTTTTATATTGAATTTGACCATGTCATGAGGAGATGTGTGAGAGAAGATGAGGCATATGACATCTTTCATTCATGTCACAATGAACCATGTGGAGGACACTTTGTAGCCAAAAGGACAACAATGAAGATTTTGAACACAGGGTATTACTGGCCAACACTCCACAAGGATGCAGGAAGGTATACCAGAAAATGTGATAGATGTCAAAGAATGGGAAAACCAACTAGATTTGATGAAATGCCACTTTTCCATTAGGTAGTAATCACACCCTTTAACAAGTGGGGATTGGATTTTGTGGGACCAATTGACCCTCCATCAAATGATAAGTCTTATATATTGGTATGCACTGATTATGTGAAAAAATAGGTAGAATTAACAAGGTTGTAGAATTTCTTTATGAAGAGATTTTCACAATATATGGAGTCCCAAGAGAAATGGTGACTGATTAAGGGCCATAATTCACATTAACTCTTATTGCAGTACTAGTGAATGAGTACAATATAAAGCACAAGAAGTCTACTCCTTATCAGCCCTAGGCTAATGGCCAAGTTGAGGTGACCAACAAAGAAATTGAAGCCATTCTAACTAAAACAGTAGTTGTCCATATAAAGGATTGGGAAAACAAATTACCAGAAGATGTTTGGGCCGATAGGACAACCTAGAAGACAACTACAAGCTTCACACCATTTGAGTTGTTGTATGGAAAGACAACTATGATGCTAGTTGAATTTGAACATAAGACTCTGTGAACTACAGTAGATTTGGGGATGAATATTTCTGAGGCACATAGAGAAAGAATCATGCAGCTAAATGCTTTGGATGAGATAAGAAGAGCATCCTTGCAGCATACAAAAGTAGTGCAGAATCAGAGGATCAAGTGGCATGACAAATTTATTAGGGACAAGAAATTCAAACTAGGAGACTGGGCCTTGCTCTATGACTCAAGATACTAGGACAATGTAGGAAAATTGCAGACAAGGTGGCTAGGACCATATGAAGTTTCTAAGGTCTTTCCTAATGGAGCTATTCAAATTACTACCATTGACCCTGTCAGATTCAAATTACTTGTCAATGGTCATCGCCTCAGATTGTACCACAAGCTAGATTCCAAAGAAGAGTTCCTGCAACAATTCATCCAGCATTCAACACCAGAGCTTCCTGCAGCCAAAGGAAGTGGACCTAGTGTCCCTCCTTCTAGCTAATTAAGGTACGTACTTTTCATAATATAGACTTTCACTTATGTGGAAGTCCATTTCTTCATCCATCCGCCCATCCACCCATCCTTTACTACCTTTCTCTCTCTTCCATCACTTCATTCCACCTCACCTCATTTCACTTCATTTATTGCTCAATTTATTCTCCAAAAAGGGCGAGTGTTACTTTATTCACAATCTTTGCAACAAATCTTCCACACATTCAAGTATGTGCACATTAATTGCTATCTTTAATCATCTTTTAAGTGTTTTCATTTAATCATTGTACGTTAGTATAGATATTCACATAAATTTCATTATTACCTATCAATTGCCACTCACATCTCACATGTGCGGACACATGTCCAAATTTAGGTTTGGAGGAGGGGAAATAAAAAGATGCAAATATTTTGTGAATTTATTGCCCATGTGTCAAATCATATTAGGCTGCATCATAAATTTTAAAATGAGTTGGTTTGAAATCTGAGTGAGAGGAAGGCTTGCATGTGTGAAGTGACAATAATTGCAACCGCCATTTCTTCCTATCATAATTTCCCTTTATCACTCCATTATTGCCTTGTCGTAATCTTGAGTTGCAAGCAAGAAGGAAAAACAAAAGAAAGGAAATTCAATCGACACTGGCACTAGAAATTTATTAGGTTGGTACTGGAATTTAGCAGATACTACAGGAAAGTGCATTTGATTTTAGATGAGAATTGTAGGAAAGGAGTTGCAAAGCATTTGTTTGCTCGCAGACAATGGGAGGTGGGTTAATTCAAAATGAACCCACAGTGCATGATATTTTACTATACGATGCACAGTGCCTGGAAGAATTTAGAAATTGTTGATAGTTAGATTACTTCTTGAAGCTGGATGGCTTTGATGAAAGCATTGCCCTTGAATTTTCCTAGACATTTTCAGAAGGAAAAGCCATAGTAAAAGGGTTGGAAGTTATGGAAACAAAGGAAAGAATTGCAGAGGTCATAGGGTTACCAGTTGATGGTGAAAACTACCCTGCTTCTAGAGACGCTAGATCAGCTAGGGCTGAGTTTACAGAGCCAAACGACCCCCCATTGAGCATAGACAAATAGGGTGCAAAGAGTATGTCTCTGCTCAAGCCATGGAAGCAAATAGTTGTGTATGTTATCAAATACATCACTTGTGAGGGTCGCCAGTCAAACTTTCATTCTATTCATATCAAGATTTTGAATCACATGAGGCACAGAAGGAGGATGAATGTGCCCAATGTGTTGTACAATCTTCTCTCAATTATGGCAGTCGAGACCAAAAAAGGTTGGGATAATTCTATTCCCCACCATTGCTTGATTAAATTGTTAGTTGAAAATCATCTAGATGATGTATCTGGGATGACTTGGGAAGAGTTTATAAATGTTGATCAAATTAGACTTGAGCACTTGCAACATAGGGTTTTGCCTCAATCCCATAGGTCTAGCAGGAGAGTAAACATGGTTGAAGCCATTTCTAGTGCTTCAACCTCTAGTGTTGGCTCTAGCATGAATCCTCCTGCAATAGAAGAAACCATAGAAATTAGTTCTTCTGGAACATAGCACTCAGAAAAAGATAGATCTTCCTCATATTCTGATGATGACATCCCACTTGAAACCCTGATGAAAACTAGGGCACAACAAAGAGAGGTAGAAATGAGAAAAGGGAAGGTTAAGACAGCCTATAGAAAGAAAAGTGCCAAGTTCTAAGAAGAAGAACGTTGATATTGTTCATCCTGCAGTCAAAGGAAAATGTGAGAGACGTCCCAGGAAATCAAGACCAACTAGGTCTGCGATTGGTATGCCTCCACAAGAAAGCCCTAAACCTAGTGAGACCTCACATGAGGACCTTGAAGTTAAAATGGAGAAAAAGAATGTTGAAGAATAAGAAGACATATTTAGGAGAGAAATAAATATAACATTGGCTGATCTTGCTAACATTGCAGAAGAATTGGAGGAAAATCAGGACTTCCTGCAGCATGAGCAAGAGGTCCTGCAGCAATGGCCAGAACCAAAGCAGGAATTCCTACAACCACATCAACAACAAGAATCCCTATAGCAAAAGGAAGAAGAAACAACACCCTTGTAGCCAGAGATAACTGGATAGCATAAGTCCATGTAGATAGTGCCTTATAAGGAGCCTCCATCAACAAAAATACTGGTAGGCATTCATAATCCTCTTGGTTTTACTATACATGCAACAATTTTGAATTTATGGAAAGAAATACAAAGAAGGTAGGAAGAATGGAAAAAGGAAAAATGGAAATTGGAGGAAATTCAAAAGAAGTATGAAGAGATTGAGGATAAAAATGCAAAAATTGCTACTCTGAAGCAAAGGGTGGATGATATGGTAACTTTGGCACCAAAGATTCTGGAATGTAGGACCCCTCTAAGGGTCTATGCTCTGGTCTTGAAAGAGAAGTATCTCTCTTTTAAGATGTCAATAATTTCCTCAGGTTTGAATCCTTCTATTGATACCCCTATGGAATTTTTCAATGGTTACAGGATTGCCTCCCCTGAAAAGAAGAATTTTCTATGTGAATTTTATTTGCATAATTACGTTGTCACAAAAGACTATGATTGGAATCCGTTGTTGTATGTTGGGGATGTTCAATTGAGAGAATTCATGTATTGGGTGCAAAATGAGATTATTTGGGGACAAAAACATGGTGCTTATAAGAAATTGGAGTTTGATATCCCTCTGCCTATTAGAGCTTAATCAAGCAACCAAAGGGATATTTACAAAGAATGGGATAGAATGTTGCTCAGACCAAGTTATGGCAATAGGATTATGCCTTGGATTGAGGCAGTTTACAACGAGTATGAGGTAAAGACAACAAAAAAGGAGGAAACCATGAAGAAATGTTTGTCACAAAGATGGAATAGTTTGACTGATGAGTTGAAATAGGTGAGCCTCATTCCATCCACAATTATGTTGCAACACTAAAAAGAATTGATAGGTATATTGAGATTGTGAGAAGATAGTGGCGACTTTGGCTTCCCCTGACTTTCCAACCACCTATGCTCATGTGGCCCATGCCAAACTTCAGATTTTACCAGTTTGACGTTGCTAAAGAGAGGCGGAGATGGAACAGGTTTGACAGATTGGGAGGATTCTATTGGGATCCCGATTCACGCACTACAACCATTGATGTTGGACAACTCTCAGTTGCAAATTTCAGAGCCTTGACCAAGTAGAAGAACAAATCTTCCCCTGTTGGAGGACCACCAAAATGTTAGGCTAGGGAGAGTGATGAGCCTAGTTTTTGGTCTAGTTTTGGGTAGAATCTATAGTCTATTTGTTGGTTGTTATCATGAACTTTGATGATTAAATGTTGGTATTTGCATAATTTTTCCCTCAAACCATTGACATTTGACATTATCCTATCTCTGCAAGCTTTAATGACATTTGGCATATTATGTGGGTTAACTATATTGATTTTGCATGTGATTAATGAATGATTCTTAGAGTTGTTATAGATGTGTAGTTATTATGCATACTAACCTTGCCATGTAGATTTAATAGGCCAAGTTGAGGAAGATACCGTCAATTAGGCATGCACCATAACATCCGGTTGAGGAATTGCTCCAAGTCAAAGGCAGCTAACGGCAAAAGATTCTTCATGTAATTGAACGTAACTGCCTTGTAGTGGACCTTAATGATTGAGCATGCATGGGCATTACTATTGTGTTAGATCTACATTTGGACTTGTATGTCTGACCAGATTCCATGCATGCATAACCGCCATCACTCCACTTTCCCCTATTTTCCCTAAATGGCATCCTCCCAGTCATGGAATTGACTGCCTTGTTTAGCTATAGTATAAATAATGATTTGATAGTCCTTCTTCAGGAGTTGCACGATTTGATATTGTACTCTCATTCTCCAGTTTCAATGATACAAATACATTACTCTCTTGTATGCATGATTTATAGTGAATAAAATAAAGTTATGAGTTTAAGTACTTGAGTTCTTATTAGTTTAGAGGATACTTATCCAAGGGGGCCCACTTGGTGAGTAATTTTTCTTATTAGTTTAGCATTAGTTTAGTATTACTTGTTGTTTAGTACTTAGTTAAAAATCTGGCATTGATTGTTCTTGTAGCCACTAGAATTCCATTTTGTGACTGTTCCTGCAGCCAAAGCAAACAGAGTAGTGTCCTGTTCATTGCTCATATTTTTATTTTTTTATGCATTTTAGCTTAGCATAGTCGTTGATTTATATTCAACATTTGTATCTTTCCCTTTCAAGAAATTTACTTTCAGTATTATGTTTCTTAGCTATAGAATACAATGGCTACTTTGAGGTTCTAGTGCACATACTGTGCTGACCCATTTCAAGTTCACATCCCTGGGTTGACAAGTTAAATGCACCTTCATGATGATTGAGATAGCTATTTAGGTCAGATGTCCAATCTTTGAGTCATGGTTGTAAAGGCTTAGTTATTAAAATCATTGCAGGAGGCCAATAGAATGATGTTAATATATCTTGGAATAGACCATTGCTAGACATTGGTGAAAGATGTTGATCCTATTTTGGAAAAGTCTTGATGTATGTCGACATTCTCACTAGGTGAAGTAGAGACATTATTAATGTGATCATTGGTGGATGAGTCTTGAATGTTTTCCTCAACAATTATTGTTCCTTGGTCAATGAGGTTTTGTATGTGTTTCTTGATTTTAATACAATTTGATGTTTTATGAATTTTTGTGCTATGATATTCACAATAAGCCTTGTCGTCATACCGTGATAATTTGATGATAGGTTCATAGCCACCTAATGATTATGGAAGAGTGATAAGTTATGAATGAACTAAATTTTCTACCACCAACTCAATTGGCTCCCCTAAAGGAGTATATTCACATTTGGTGTTGGTGTGAGATTGTAAGGATTGTTGTTGTTGTGATGATTGTTGATATTATTGTTGTTGATGTTGTGGTTGGAGTTGATATATGTCATTTTGATGTTGTTGAAGACATTGTTGATGATGTGAGTCAATGTTTTGATGATGTTCAAGATGTTGATATGGATATCAAGGTGTTTGTTGAATGATGTTGTGTTGGGGTGTAGATGGATCTATCCCATAGTTCATCATGTGCGAATTTGGCATGTTTAAGTTTGGTATGTTCATGTTTGACATGTTTGTGTTTGGGATTTATTGGTTTGGTGAATTAATTTTATTTGATGAAGACTCATGCCTTGATTGCGTCTTTGATAGATTGGCATCTATCATATGGAAAGGTATTCCAAATTTTTGATTATGGATACCCATATTTGTTATGTTATTAAGGCTTGTAGGGTATGATGATCCTATGTAAGAATTAAATGGATGTGAGTTTGGATAATTGATTGACATTTTCATGTTTTCAAGATTGAATTTTCAAGACCTCTAAATGATCTAGGATAAATGTTTAAATGATGAAGGAATGTATCAATCCTAGGAGATGTTAGATGAAAATGTACTTGTTGAAATTTCTTTATTGTCTCAAAATAATAACACTTTGATAGGTTTTAGGATCAATGTTGGATAATTTTTGGATGGGTGGGCGGAACTTTCAATTTTGACAAGATTCTAGACTTAATTTTTAGATGTGTTTGATGTTGATGATGATGAACTTGAAAACTTTAGGAGTAGGCTTATGACTCCAAATTAAGTTCATCCAAAATGATGTTTAATAATTCAACTAAATGCTTAGAAATAGAGTGTTTCCAAACATGAAGTTAAACTAGGTAATAAGGTGAAAAATGTAAGTCTAAATGATTTGTGTCAATATTTTCAAGTTGTGTGGAGTGGGATGTTTTGATGGTTTAATATTTTGATCCTAATTGAAAGCCTAAAAGATGTTTTTGACAAGTTCAAAGTGATAGTGAACCAAAGTTTGTTGTTGTTTTGAATGATCCAAATAGTCACAAGTCCAAAATGATAGTAAACAAATATTTTGTTTGTTTTGTTTGATATGGGTTGTTTGATTATTTACTATAAAAGTGTTGTAGTATCTACAAAGATCCCATTGTTAATAAAAAGCTTCAAACTATTTGAACAAAGGTGTTGCTCTATAGATGTTTTTTTCCCTAATAAATGTGTTGAGATGTGTAAAGGTGTCGATATGCAAACAAAGCCACTATTTTAATAAAAACAAAAGTGTTTGGTTCGCACAAAGGCATCTCACTATTAAGAAAAATGTATCGACCTATTAGAGGATCTTTAAAATATGAGTTGACCTAGTTGTTTGATGTTTTGATTTTTGAAAACAGTATAAAACATGTAAAAATTGACTCAATGAGGTGATAGGATTATTTTTACATGTTCTTCCAAAAGAATGCACTAATTGGTGTCACAAGATCATCATGTGAAAAAACTTCATGAAATACAACCTATTTTAGTAGTTACATTAGGTTTATCTTCTAAAAATGGTCCCACATGATAAAAGATCACAAATAGAATGAGTGACTAGAGTATGGCACATAAATGACACACCTATTACCTTGGAAGGAAAATTTCCTTGCAAGGAATTCTATCACCTCAACTATGGTTGGTACATGGAAAGTAACTTCATTGAACAATTCTATTCCATTGCACCACTAAAAGAAGGTGTTCAAAAGTCTTAGGCCTCTAAAACAAATAATTTTCTTGTGGGTAGACCATTGGTGAACACTGTTGACCTTTGAGCAATCTCCTCAGGAAACCAGAAAACCATAGTCCCTAATGAAGTTTCAAAGTGCTACAAGCACGAATCAACCTACAGATTTCCCTCTTAGCCAATTTGTATAGTGCACCCAAAAACATCGCTTAAGGTTGAACCCTTGAGTTCTTCATGATGATGTGTCTCAAGTTAGACCTCCTACTTAAAAGAAAAAATTGGAAGGATTGGCATTACTATTTCTCTTCATCAAAGATCACACTAGGTGTGAGGGGAGAGGATACATAGCAACTTCCTTCAGCTAACAATGAACATAAAGATGTAAGTTCAAGATATTTCTCGTCACCCAAGATCGCACTAGGTGCAAGGGGAGAGAATACACATCCAACTTACCAAGCATGATAGACAAAGAATACACTTGTTCATTTTAAGCACACACCAAAGATAAATGTGTGGTTCATTGTTAAAGCACTAAAAAAAATGTGTAAGTTGTTTTTTCATTTTAAGCACCAAAATTGAAGTGTGAAAGTTGATTATCCAATTTTAAAGTACCAAATTGAAAAGTGTAGGTTGTGTTGTTTAATTTTAGGCACCAAATTAAAAATGAGGGTTGCTTGTTCAATTTTAAACACCAAATTGAAAGATGGGTTCCTTTTATGCACCAAATTTGAAATTTTTCCTAGATAATTTGCTCAAAACAAGCATTAATAAATGCTTTTTTCCAATGCCACATGCTATGAAAATTTAGATGAAATCAAGAAACAATAAAGGATTAGGGTTAGCTAAATATTAAGCATCAAAATCAAATTAAATCATGCAAACTAAACCCCTACTAGACTCAAAATTTAAGTGTTGTATTATCAAAAAGAAGTGTGAAACTATCAAAATTACAAAAGCAAAGTAGAAAAGACAAAGGTGCTCCATTGATGAAAAAGGCACCCCAATGATGCAAAGGAACCCTTTTGCTACTAATACAAAAGCAGGAAGATGATGACAAAACTGCAAAAATTTGTTGATAAAAGCATGTAACTTTGCTAACAAAAGCACATGACTGTCCCTTGAACCTACAAATCTAATAAAGCTCAAAAAGATGATTAGATAGGGACATAGGGTCCCACTGGGCGTGCCTAATATTCATATGGTTAGTCTAATTGATCAAATACTAGAGAATTGAAATAATAACGAGATGAAACATAAAATCCATATTCAATGAAATTCAATATACAAGACTAAATGATTCAATTTAAAGCAATAAACATGAAATTAAAAGAAATTGAACCTAATTAGTATGTGTAATATTACAGAATTTCACCTAGAGGAAATTCCATATTTTTGCATTTTTTCCTAGCATTTATGACACCCTAAGGAATTAATGAAAAAATCCCATGGGTCGAAATTTCACGATTCTGAATCTATAAGGACAAGTGGATGAGCGACAAAAGCCTGACAACTCATTTTTTGAGAATATAGGCCTTGGACGAATGCGCGACACACTATTGTCCTATCTATTTCCCGAGCTCAAAACATGGAATCTGGAAAGATAACCCCTGTGACATGCATCCTGGTGGTTACATTCCAAAATTAATGGCTCTTTGTCACCCTTGAAAGCATAAAAATACCTTTCTACCTCTCATTTGAAGTTTGGAATATTGGAAGACAACACACTAGCTCTCATTCAATTCTTGCTACAACTTTGAGACTTATTCTCCTTTGATAGCAATGCTCTCACAAGCGAAGCCATGCCAGACTGAGGTCCCCCCAATAGCAGTAGCAGCTCTCAAGCAAGCACTCAAAGGTGCGTCCACATGCTCCAGAGAGGGCCTTAGCCCATGGGTAACACTCTCTCTTTCTTTCTCACTTTGCTTTCATACTCATTTATCTACTCTTTCATGGTGCGGGTTCTACTCCCGAGTGGGTATTGCTTTCACCACACGCTTATCGTGGTGCGGGTTCTACCCCTCAAGCGAGTATTGCTTTCACCACATGCTTTGTTTACTCCTTTTGCACTTCTTTCCAACTTGGTTTTCCATGGAGGTGGGAACACCAAAGCAGGGTCTGACTAAGGCAGGCCCCTATACAGCCACCCAACAACTTTCTCCTTGGTCTTTTGTGTGTAGGTCGTGAAAATGAGCTTAGAGTGAAGATTCGAGTGTTCAAGAAAAGGGTAAGCTTTCTCCAAGCATTGTGATATTTCCTTCAATATTTGGTTTCCTGGTTAGTTAATAGTCTTGTATAGATCACTCATGAGTTAGCGAGTAGGATTTATTTATGTCCATTGAGTTCCTGAGTTCTCTGTTGCTCAGGACACTAGCGTGTCTTTTAGATAACAACACATCACACTGGCATCCTAGAATTGTGCTAGCATCTTTTGGCTGAGAGCTCTCCCTTCTGGGACAAGAAACCTTTAAACCAGCTCTCTCAGGATTTCTAACTATTTCCTTTGAAGTGTAACTGTGTTTTGCTTCTTCATCATCTTATTGTTCCGAGGTGTATAAGGGAAGTTCGTTCCCTAGTGATCTCTCGAGAAAGGAGAGACCCGTGTGCAGTGAATCCCTCTTATATCACATTTTTGGTGAACCTAACGTGAATATCAAAACTTTATTTGTGATGTTGCACATTTATCATAACGAATCTTCTAAGGAATATTTCAATATGCTGGAGGATGCTCTAGATTTTTTCTTGGAAGCACTCCCCCCATCTGCAAATCTCCCGAACAAGTCTCCTCTCGACAAGCTAAGGGATCGGTAAATGTGGTGGTAGTCTCAATGGCTCCTCTGAGCCCTAATAAACCCGTCATCCACAACTGACCCTTCCGTCTATGGAATTTCATGCCATAGCAATTCATTGGACCTGTATTCAAGGTTCATGAAAGTTCCAGACTCTACATCTTATAACGTCATTGGACACACATATCCTACAAGGAGTAATAAATGAAACTTGGATCAACAACCTTCTATTCCTACTTCACAACTAGCTTCTTTGCCACCTTCTCAACCAAACCTTCCTGCAACACCTAAGCCTATGATCAAAGCACCAGGTGATTATGATCTTGTCGAGCAGCTTCATGTTACTCCGGCTAAGATCTCGCTTTGGGACTTGCTTCAAACTGCTCTGGTTTATCAAGAGATGCTTCAAGAACCTTTACAAAAGATTCTCTTACCTACCTCTGCTAGGCCTACGGGTGTTAATGCATTTTGGCCCATATTCCTGTGGATTCACTGAATATTACATTCCACCCGCAAGAACTCCTACCTTTGGATGTGCAGAAGCAAGTAGAACCTTTAATGATCATAGTCAACGTTAACAACATTGGTATTAGGTGTACCCTCATTGATACCATTTTGACTCTCAACATTTTCGGTATGGACCTACTGCCTAAAATTAAATTCGATTCATCTTCCTTAGCAACTTCCTCCTTGTACATCCATGGATTTGATAACATTGGCCGCCAAGCTCTAGGTACGATAATACTACCCCTACAGCTAGGCCCCGCTACCTTACCCACGTTGGTTTATGTGATGCCTAGCCCCTTACCTTACAACCTCCTCTTAGGGAGACCTTGGATCCATGCTATGGGCATGGTAACCTCTACTTTACACCATTCCTTGAAGTTTGTCACAAACAATCTGGTAGTTACAGTCAAAGCATACCTAGAAGGCATTTGCCTTTATGAATTGGTCGCCGCTAGTCACACTTCAACTCTATCTACCCTCAAGAATTGTATGCCTTCCCTAACCATCGATGCTATGGTGTGCTCTTCATAGATACCCTATGAGGAATTTTTTCCCCGGGCAAGTGTCGAAACTAAAAAATCTCCTAAATCAGAAGATCCTGACTCTCCCGCATCACCTTCTCAAACAAATGCTTTCCTTAGGAATGATTGGGGTTCCTTGAACTTTTTTTAATTCTTCATCATAGATTATAAGGTAGACCCCTCTTTTCTAGACCTTTCACATCCCCCTAACACAAAGGCAGATAATACTCCCGTGGAGGAAGAGAAGTGTGACCCTGTTCAGGAAGTCACTCCTTCCCATGTTGAGGAGAAAGATCCACCTCCTACAAAAGAAATTAACATTTGTAAATCCAACAAGGGAGGCGAAATTACCCCCATAGAGACGTTTGACATCCATTGGTGGAATGAAGTGCTCTATGTAGATCCACTACCCCCTGAAGTTTTGCAAACTCGCTATGGGTTCAAATATGAGCTTGCTTCTCAATATGGCTACGGGAAAAAAGGCCTAGGATGTATTGAGCAAGAAATTCAAGTCCCTATCCATATCAAGCCACGACGATGCAATTTAGGACTAGGATGTTCTATTGAGCAGTCTAAGCAAAAGCCTTGGTGGAGTGTTAGTATGATTTCCATCGAACCATTAAACCTTGTTCACCCTGAGTTAATAGAGGAAACGAAGCAAGCTGAAAATATCCCTCTCGATGTATTCTCTTTAGACAAAGCACTAGAGGAGCTTTTAGGCACCTATTCTTCATTACCTCCTTATCACCACAAAAGACATTTCCTGTATTGCTTGCATAACCAAGCATATTTTGGGGAATCTGTCTTGAATATAGATGAGGAGGACCCTCTATCTAACACTAGTGATGAGGTTATAACACCTCATTATGAGGACTATAATTCCTTCTTAGAAGGAGATACTGTTGAGATCTCTATGGATCCTGCATCTTCTAAAAAGGTGATCAAAATCGGGAAGTGTCTCTCTTCGGAAGAAGCAGTTGAACACTCTGATATCTTATGTTCTCATCTTGACATATTCACTTGGACATATGAGGATATGCCTGATATTCATGAATCTATAGTGGTTCATAATATCGTATTATGTCCCGATGCCAAGCCGGTTAAGCAAAAAATCCAAAAGATCAATCCTAGAGTGGCATTAATGGTTAAGACTGAGATAGAGAAGCTGCTAAAAGCAAGCTTTATCCATCCTATCGATTATTCCCCTTGGATTTTAAATATGGTCGTCATTAGTAAGCCTGATGGTTGTATTCGCATATGCATCAACTTCTAAGATCTTAACAAGGCCTCTCTTAAGGATGATTTTCCGCTACCTAATATAGATATGATTGTCGACTCGACTACAAGCCATGCATTGCTCTCTTTCATGGATGGTTTCTCGAGTTACAATCAGATCCATATTAACCTGGATGATCAGTACAAGATGACCTTCACTACCCCCTAGGGTACTCTCTACTACGTGGTCATGCCCTTTGGGTTAAAGAATGCAGGAGCTACTTACCAATGAGCGATGACCCTAATATTTCATGACTTTATTCACAAGATTCTAGAAGATTACATCAATGAAATATTGGTGAAATTGGTAACCCATCAAGACTTTGACTCTATAAGAAGAGACTAAATCCCCTTAAGTGTGTCTTTGGTGTTGACGTCGACAAGCTTCTAGGGCTCATAGTTTCTCATCGCGGGATCAAATTCGACACTAAAAATATTGATGCTATCGTTAATATGCCTCCACCAAAGAATATCACTGAGTTGCAAAGTCTGTAGGGTAAGATTCAGGCAATTCGTAGATTCATATCTCAATTGGCTGATTGCACCCTTCCTTTCACTCATCTACTAAAAAAGGATGTTCACTTCATATGGGATAAGGAATGTCAAAAAGCCTTTGAATCAATCAAATCCTATTTGGCCAATCCTCCCGTATTGATGTCAGTTATGCAAGATAGACCCTTTCTGCTTTATCTAGCTTTGTCACCATATGCTTTAGTAGCTCTTTTAGTTTAATATGATGACACTAGAAAGGAAAGAGCGGTCTACTATATTAGTCACGTCCTGGTTGACTATGAAATCCATTATTCCTTCATGGAAACGTAGTGCCTTTCTCTTGTCTTCGCTACACAAAATTTAAGGCATTATCTTCTCCATGTTGAAACACACGTCATAGTAAAAACAAATCTTTTAAGATATTTGTTTTCTACCACTGATCTGGCAAGAAGGTTAGCGAAATGGGTTATGTTGCTTTCTAAGTTCGACATAAATTTTTTTACTCATAAATCAATAAAGGGTCAAGCGATTGTGGATCAATTGGCAGACGCTCCCTCATCTTTCTCCTTTCCTGGCTTATATTTCTTTCCTAATGAAAAAAATTTTGTAATCAATCACGAACTCAAATGGAAAATGTATTTCGATGGGACAAGGTGTCAAACTGGTTCCGGAGCGGGTGTGATCCTAATATCCCCCGAAGGAAAACCAGTTCTCTTATCCTTTTGATTATATTTTCCTTGTACCAATAACATTGCTAAGTACGAAGCCCTTATAGCTGGCTTATGTGTCACAATAGCACTACAGATCAGACACTTTTGTATCCTAGGTGACTATAAACTTGTAGTAAACCAAATAACAAGAACCTATTAGGCCAAGCAAAGTAAGTTGTCTCGATATCAAGACCTTGCCTTGTCTTTGCTCAAATGGTTTTCTTCCTTCACAATAGATAATGTCCTTAGGAGAGAAAATAGACATGTTGATTCCATGGAAAGAATCACTTCCTTGGTGCCTTCCGAAGAAGATACGAAGGAATACCATTATGTGGTCTAGGTCCTATGAACCCCTGCAATTCTTGAAGAACCTGAGACTAAATCCCCTATGTGTTCTCATGTAGACTCTAGGGAATGGTTTTCCGATATCTATAACTATCTGAACACTGGAAACTTCCTTGATGATGCAACAAAAAAAGACCGCATTCGTGTGAGGAAGCTTTCGGTGTCTCACTAAAGTAGAAATACCCCTTACCCTTAAGGATGCCCATGTGGGCTCTGGGGGTGGACATTTTGGTGGTAAATCCTTGGCACAAAGGCTGATACACATGGGATACTATTGGAAAACAATGGAACAAGATTCCTTCAACTTTTTCAAGAAGTATCCTCAATGTCAGCAACATAGTCAACTTAATCATGCGCCTGCCCAAGAGTTACAAAACAAAACTTCTCCTTGGTCATTCGCTAAATGGGGATTGGTTATTATTGGAAAGATATCACCCCTCTTCCAAAGTACATGCCTTTATCATTGCTACTACTGATTACTTCACGAAGTGGGTCGAGGCTATCCCACTCTGATCCATGAATGTTGAAGCTATCTATAGCTTCCTTATGAACAACATCATTTCTCAATTTGGATTGCCCGCTACAATTGTTTTTTACAATGGCACGCCATTTAAGAACAAATAAGTAAAGCAGTTCCTCAAGAAATTTCATATCCAGCATATGTTCTCCACACCCTACTATCTCAATCTAACGGTCAAGCAGAAGTGTCAAATAAAACTCTTGAACTTATTCTCTATAAAACAGTTAACAAGCATGGTAGAGACTAGCACATTCAACTAACATACGCTTTATGGGCCTATTGCATGAGTGTTTGTACGACTACGAGAACAACGCCCTATAACCTCGTGTATGGTGTCAAAGCTATTATGCCTTTGGAGCTATAAATTTCATCTCTACGAGTTTCCCTTAAAGGGATAATTGATAATGAAACCCATCGAGTTAACTGTTTGCACCAACTAGAGATGCTTGATGAGTGTCATTTACGAGCCCTCGAACATCTTAAAGCTTATCACTAGTGGTTATCTAGACAATACAATCAAAATGTGATCCCTAGAACCTTTAAAATAGGAGATTTGGTTCTTTGTGAAAATCAGAGAAATGTAAATGCGTCGCCTGACCAGAGAGGAAAATTTAGCCCTAACTGGTTAGGCCCTTACATTGTGATTTTTGTATATGGGTTAGGTGCCTATGGGCTGTCATCTATGGATGGAACACCTTTAAAGGAGCCTGTTAATGCTATGCATCTCTGTCGTTACTACACGTAGTGTCCTATGTGTCACCTATGTGGCGCCCTCTCTCTGCAAGAAAGAGTAGTAGTACTACATATGTTGACATTGTTCATTAACACATTATGATCATTTTTGTGTTATGAATAACCATGTGCATGTGTGTGTGTATCCATTAGATCACCATTGTATTTAATTAACATACAACCATGTGTGTTTAATTAAATCATCTTAGCATCTAATATAAACATGCATTCACATGAGAGTATAACATCCATAGCATGAACATATGAGAAATAAATAAAAAACATACACATCTAGATAAACAATGCCATGAAACCAAAATTGATGTATCCATATATGTATATATATGTAATGTATGTATCCAATGTCATGTACATGTATCGGGCCACTACTATAAAAAGTGAGTGGCTACTGAATATATGTCTGTACAGAAAGATCTATAAGTATGTATGAACACAAAAAAATGATGATGATGATCTCCAGATCACTGTAGTGCATGGCTCCCAGAGCCCTCTGGCTCTAGTGGATTCCTTGGAAGCCGTGGGAGGGGCTGAATAGTGGTCATGGAGCATGAATGATGTGAGCATGATGCGGACAGTGCTACCCACATCCCTTTGATCTCCCCCTGCAAGGAAGATATCCTCAGCTCTGCCTGTCGCAATTGGTCTCGCATTCGTTGAACCTTTGTCAGGCTCACAGCAGTCGGCTACCCACCAAGATCATCGAGACGACTCTGAAGGGCATCACGTGCCTGCTCAGTGACATCAGCCCTCCTCACTGTTCTATCTCACTCAGCAAGCATTGTCTGTAGCTCCCCTAACAGTTGGTTGTGCTACCCTCGTACGCTCATCAACTCTACAGTCAATTGGATGATCTCTACACCATGCTCCTCATACATAGTCCATAGGTGTACAACTAGCTCAAAGCTAGTAGCATGATGCCCTACGAACACCATTCGATATGCCTCAAGGACTGACCCTTGAATTTGTACAATGGGGGCGACCTCTAATATACACTGAGCTATGAGACTAGTCCATCCCTATGCATCCTCTGCAACCACATAAAAGGAAAAGATATTAGTATCACATGGCATATATGGGATATATATATCATCAGACTAAAAGTACAAAGCATAAAAAAATGAACCATGTATACCTAGATCCATCAGCTGCCATGTCGATTCAAGGTGAGGATCGGTACTCGGGCCTACATCGCCAACCTCGGTGGCCGTTGTTGGTGCCACGAGCGATGCAATCGCAATGGACGATGATGGTGTTGAAGAGACAGGGGTCATCGGTGAGGGATCTAATCTCCTCTCTTGCCTCAGCCTTGGTGGCACTGCCTACTCCTCTTGGGGTTCCTCTTGCTCATCCTCCTCCTCCCCGACCTATTGTCGGCCTCTCCTCCTGTCCTGTGGTGGTGGGGTTGGTAAGTCCCTCTATGGACCAGGGTCTCCTCCCGGAGCACCCTCACCAAACACAGGAGTTGGTCGATGCCTCTCCCACCATTGCATGACATCCGTAGCTACACCAACATTATCCGTCATTGATATGGGTGACAGACCACGGTCGAGCTCATCATCATTAGATGGGACATTATGGCTTGTGCCAAAATTGTAGCTGCCAAAACTATAGATCTTTGAATCTCCATTGGACCGTCATGTCATACCAGTAGGCCATGGGGATCTGATATGGTCATAGCTACGGAAAACTAACTAGTCGAGTGCACATGATGTGGGTGACGGCCCACACCTGCAAAAGTGTGCATGTTGCTAGGCTACGATACTCATAGTGCACATACCAGCCTAGCTCCTAGTAGAGGTGCGCAAGAATTTTGTACCCCCAAGCGAAGATAGTCCTATGATCCACCATCTCTCTAATCGTATGGATGAGGTCCCCGTGCAAGTGTGAGCCTCGCTCATCAATCATGATCTAAAAAGTAACAGTCACAACCATAACCTAGCGAATCAGCGGCACTGTGGTCCTCGCCTAGTCATACTAGTGCATGTAAATGTGGCTCGTGCCATCACCATCGTTTGTCCTCCCCGTGCAGTAGCGGACACCCTCTACTTTCTCCTATACAGGTTGTGTGTCATCCAAGGCCACCTACCATCTACAAATGGGTAGTCTAAGGATTCGATAGACATCGTCGATAGTGATAGTCATCCCCCAACTGGTAACTGGAAAGATGATGTAGTGGCATCCCACTGCTCCATGAGGTTCGTAAGCATTAGCTCATGGTATCTCATCTCTGGCATGATGAACACGTGCCAGAGATCAACTCACTCCAAGAGTGTGACCTCATTCGTTGATAAGCGATCCCTCTACTCGTGGACTAGCCGAAATGCTCGCCCTCCAAGATGCTCCCAAATCTATGGGTACTCCTACCAAAAGAAAGAAAATTTTGAATCATAACATTGAAAATTTACATCAAAAATTGCAAAAAATCATTAAGACTTATGTGCGACGTGCAGACACATGTGCACCACACATACATCCCTTGTTGCCATGGTTGCCTCAGAGATGACAGTGTGTATCTGAGACGACAACGCAGAAGTGGGATGACAATGCTTATCTTAGATAACAATACAGTTTCAAGATGCAAGCATGTGAAATAGACACCGGCACACCTCGCTAGCAAAAAAACCTTTAAAAATGCATCAAAAATCACTAAAAACAAGAGTTTGTGACCCACCTGGTCCACCTCGTGACCCTTGGCGATGTCCTGGCATAGATACTCCAACCTCGGCTCCTCATACTCCCTCTTGATAGGCATTTTGCTATATTTTCTCTCACAAAAGTCAATAATTTGCTCACGGTGAACAGTGAAAATGACCCTTCTAGGGGCCCACCTAGGTATATATAGGCCCCCTAGGGGCCATTTTTCGTAGGTTTTATGGCTTCCCAGTTTCTCTTGAATTTGCCCCACTAAGCCAGGGGAAAACTTAGGAAAGGGCATAAGGTCGTCTCTTGATCATATTCTTCCTCCAAATTGACGACTTTTTTTTCTTGATCATTCCTCTCTTTGTGGTAGTTTTCTTCTATTTTTTTTTGAGGCTGACCTAAAATTTAAGTTTTACAGGATGGAAGATTCAACAATTTCATGAAAATTAGATGTTTTTCAAGCTCAGATGTTGGGGGAATCTTCAATACCAGTTAGCTCGACTGTGGTAGCCACTATAGTCTCTCATTGTTGGCACACAAATCTGTAAAATTCAAAAATTTAGGTGAAATTTTTCTTTTCTACTTTAGTGAGGCTAATTTTTTCAAAATTGAGCCCACTAAAGTGGGGGAAAAATGTAATATCACAGAATTGCACCTAGAGGCAATTCCATATTTTTGCATTTTTTCCTAGCATTTATGACACCCTAAGGCATTAATTACAAAATACCATGGGTCAAAATTTCATGATTCTGACTCCATAAGGACAAGTGGTTGAGCGACAGAAGCCTGACAACGTGTTTCTAAGAATATAGGCCTTGGATGAATACGTGGCACGCTATCGTCCTGTCTGTTTCCTGAGCTCAAAATGTGGAATCTAGAAATATAACCCCTATGACACGCATCCTGGTGGTTACATTCTGAAAGTAACGGCTCTTTGCTGCCCTTGCAAGCATAAAAATCCATTTTTACCTCTCATTTAAAAGTTGGAAGATTGGAAGACAACACACTAGCTCTCATTCATTTCTTGCTACAACTTTGAGACTTATTCTCCTTTGATAGCAGTGCTCTCACAAGCAAAGCCATGCCGAACTAAGGTCCCCCTAGCAGTAGTAACAACTCTCAAGCAAGCACTCAGCGGTGTATTCGCATGCTCCAGAGAGGGCCTTAGCCCGTGGGTAACACTCTCTCTTTCTTTCTCACTTTTCTTTCATACGCATTTATCTACTCTTTCGTGGTGCGGGTTCTACTCCCGAGCAGGTATTGCTTTCACCACATGCTTATCATGGTACGGGTTCTACCCCTCGAGTGGGTATTTCTTTCACCACATGCTTTATTTACTCCTTTTTCACTCCTTTCCAACTTGGTTGTCCATAGAGGTGGGAACACCAAAGCGGGATCTGATTGAGGCAGGCCCCTATACAGCCACCCAACAACTTCTCCTTGGTCTTTTTTGTGCAGGTCACGAAAAGGAGCTTGGAGTGAAGATTCGAGTGTCCGAGAAAAGGGTAAGCTTTCTCCAAGCATTGTGATATTTCCTTCAATATTTGGTTTATTGGTTAGTTAGCAGTCTCGTATAGATCACTCCTAAGTTAGTGAGTAGGATTTATTTATGTTCGTTGAGTTCCTGAGTTCTATGTTGCTCAGAACGCCAATGCGTCTTTTAGATGACAACACGTCGCGCTAGCATCCTAGAACTGTGCTAGCATCTTTTGGCTAAGAGCTCTCCCTTCTGGGACATGAAACCTTTAATCCATCTCTCTCAGGATTTCTAACTTTTTACTTTGAAGTGTAACTATTTTTTGCTTCTTCATCATCTTACTTTTCTGAGGTGTATAAGGGAAGTTCATTCCCTGGTGATCTCTCGAGAAAGGATAGACTCGTGTGCAGTGAATCCCTCTTATATCATAGTATGCAAGTCTCTCAATCCCATTGCAAATTGATGCATAATTAGGTGATGTGGATATGGATTGCTCATTTTTATGCATTATCCATTGTTGTTTCAAAATCTTTCTTGAAAATGAGGGTTGATTTACAAAAGATGCACTCAAATTGCTCACAAATGAGTAATCAATTTGAGAGAATAACTTTGCTATGAATATTATGGATGAATTGATATGAAATAGGCCTAGTATTTATAGATTAGAGAGATACTAATCAATGGTGAGGATTGAATTGGAGGATCAATGGATGAAATTGAATGAGAGAGGAAGACATGGATCAAGGATTGATCAAGTGGTTGATAATCCATGAGACAAGGATCAAGGATTGATCAAGTGGTTGATAATCCATGAGACATGGATCAAGGATTGATCAAGTGGTTGATAATCCATGAGACAAGGATCAAGGATTATATCAAGAGTTCACAATCCATGAGAGTTTCAACAAGATCCCTTAATTCATGGAGAAGAAGCTGAAGATATTTCAAGTTGGAGGGAAGAATTCAAATTCAAAAAGGGAATTTTCCATGGGAAATATTCTTGTACAAGTTGGAGATTTGGAGGAAAATTAGTCAATTAAACAATTCATGAAAATCATTTAATTGTGCAAGTTGGAAGAATTAGAAGTTTTAATTAAATAATTAGAATTATTTAATCAAGTGGGATGAATGGCATTTAATTAAATAATTTGACATTATTTAATCAAAAAGAGGAAAAATGATGAATTAGGATGAATTAATCAAATAACTTTAGTTATTTAATTAATAGGAGAATAAAGTGAATTTAACTAAATAATTTGACATTATTTAGTCAAATAGAGGAATCTGGTGAATTATTCTAGAAACGATGTTAGTAAGCGAAATCAAGTGTGCAACATACTCAGTACATTTTTAGGTGTCTACAATATTATGTCTTTGAGCATCTTGGGATTTATCACATACCTTGTCTATGCATTTTTCAATCTCATCTATTTATCTTTTTATCTATTTGTCTATAGATAGCTATTTGTGGAGGTGAAAACACTGAAACGGGGGTTTGATTGAGGCAAGCCCCTAAACAGCTCCAACATTTTCTCTTGGTCTTATGTGTGTAGGTATTGAAGACATTTTTTTGTTGGAGGCTTCATTGCTTGGTTTGTTGTGAGTGCTTTCCTTCTCTTCCTTCATTTTATCATCTACCTTCCATTTAATCTACATTTCATTTATTTTTCTTTATTTTAGTTTTTTTATTTTCTCGCATTTCAAGAGTTTCTAGTAATTAAGATCGTTAGTAGTCACTTAAGCTATTTTCTAAGATATTCTCATTTTTGGTCCATACGAGAACTAGTGTGTCATGGGGCTATCTACGTGCCACACTATCATCCTTGGCTGAGAGTTGGTCAAACTGTCCAAAATACCTTTGTGACCCACTCTTTCTATTTTTGGAACCCTTTCCATTTTATCCCATCACTTGAGCTTTGATCCCTGAGGTAGTTGAGGACCAATTTCCCCTTTAGACCTCATTGTCTTAAGGGTGTCAAATTTTCTCCTCTATAAAATGTTTCTTGAATCATCACACCATGAATATCCTCTATCCATCCTCATCTAACCCATTCTTTTCTTAACCCATGTATTTTTTCATCTCTCCTTATCTTTCATCCTCCAATGCCTTCATCTATTTTGAAACCACACCTATGTTCTTCAAACCTACCTATCCTCTCAAAGGGGCATACCTACATATTTAATAATTACCACTCTCATCCTCTCAATGTTATGGGAATCCTACCACTAGTTCTATCTCCTCCAAATCCACTCTATTATATTCTTCTTTGAAACAATATTATTTTATCTAGTAGCAAAGTTGTCTCAAATAAGGGAAAAATATAGGAACCCAAAATTGATCACATCCTGACATCATATTCTAATACCTCCTTTAGCACCATGTCATCACCAGATTACCAATTAATTAATTAATTTTTAATTTTCAATCAATTAGGATAATTTCCCTTATCTAAAATTAATTATTTATTTATTTTCATAAATTAACTAAATAACTTTTATTGTTTAGTTAATTGTTTCATTTAATCTATTTATTCCAAATTAAATATAATAAACTTTCTCCAATATCCACAAAATAAGTAAAAATTAAAAAATTCATGAATGAATAGCTAAAATCTATTTAGATTCATTGAACGTAGAGTCTTTTACAAAATTCAAACAACTAATAGATCTCTTCCATTCATTTCCATTCTACATCTCAATATATTAATTATTTACATAAAGATATCCCTAAAAAAAACCCTAACTTCCATCATTTAATAAAGTTACCTCAATCAATCTCATCAATCCATTTGTAATTAATCTTGACCATTCATCTACTAGCTTGGTTTAGAAATTAAATCTATAAAACCAATGCATCTCAACCATCTATCCTCATGCTACATCTTAAATTATAAACCATTCATATTCTCAATCAAAAATCTATTAGCCAGCCCTATCCCAAGTATTTTACAACATCAAATATTAATGCAAAGTTGTGTTGGTGGATTGAAGAGCACCTACATCACAAATCAAGAGCATATCAAGAGGTGTTGAGAGATCTCTCAACTTGGTTTAATCTCCTTTAAGCTCAAATGGATGTATAACAAAAATCAAGGTATATATTCATTTATAAATGTATTTGTATTTTAATTTTTTATCTTATTTTCTCTTGTATATAATTTTAAAATAAAAATGTTTATTAATTTTAATATACATAAAATGTGGCATACTTGTATATGAGGAGCAAACAAAGTAGCTAAGACTAAATCCTCCTTTTCTACAACCTCTAAAGTGGATGTGTAATCAGGACCATAATACGGATGATTATAGTTTTGATAAAAATGAGGTGTAGATTATAATGGATTCAATGTGATTGAGGTGCTCAAACTAGTACCATCTCCTCCCTGCTCTCTAGTATTGACTTTAGTTGCCATATGAGTAGCTTAGTTATTTACTTTTCTAAAGAGCGCACTTAATGCTTCCAATATTGACACCACTGCTTCTTGGTGAATGGAGGTAGGAATAATTGGTGTGGGAGGAGTGACAATGGGTGGAATGGGTTAGTTTTAGATTAAGTTCCCCTCCTCCATATTATGGCATGCCACCACCAACACCCTATGATTTGATATCAAAATAATTGATTTTTGGACTCAATTCAAACTCTACCCATAATTTCCTCAAAAAATATAATGGCACCTCATAATTATCACATGATTTATGATTAAAGATCACTCGAAAAAAATGAAATTTGAGGGTGCCTACATTTTTGTTGTTGTTGGAGGGATGGCTTGGTTTATGGGAGGGCTTATAAAATATAGGACTAGGGTATGTTTAGAAATATGTAACTTAATGATTTGTTTATATGATAAATTGAATCTAAATAAAATTCCCTCTAGTCCTCTCTTTATAGATAGAATATGTCTAGATTTTCATCTATAGATATGACAAAATAAATAATGGTTCACATTGGAGAGGAAAACAATGTAATATGTAGGAGAATATTTGGCTTATTTTGGAAAAAAATCTATTTTTTCTTGTAATGAGACTATGTTTTCATTTACAGTTGCTCTCAACTAAACATCATTAGGTGGAGGGGGTGGGGGGTTTTATTGGGGGGCTATGGAGTGGGGGGTTTTGTGGTGGGGAGTTTTGAGGTGGTGGATTTGGAGGTGGGTATTGGTTTTGTATAGCCTCTTCAAATAAAAACTTGTGTTCATGCAATTAATCCATATGGCTAAAGGAACTAGCTCCAATTACAAAAAAAATTATGGATATTTAAATGCTAAATGCACAAAATTATACATTTGGTACAAAAATTTAAATAAATAAAAATCATTTTGCAAATTAAATTAATATAGATTTTATAAAATTTGAATTGTTTAAAATAATATATTGAAATATTAAAACATGGTTTAAAATAATACATTACATATTTGAATTAAAAAGAAGCATCATTGAAACATAGATATGAATTCAGTTTATAATTCAAAGCATCATATATCAAAATTGTAATAGTCTTATTAAACACAAATATAAAGAGTTGCAATATGATAGCCATGTTTAGCGAGATTTTTGTTTTTTGAAAAAAAGGGGTAAAAAATTATTAGATCATAAAAGTAATAGTAAAAATCTCAAGAATACAACCCCATTCAAGAGGGGCCCACCCAACCCCAGAATCCATCACAAAAAAGACCAAAAAAAAGCAACACCAAATAAAGGCCTCACCAGACACACCTTACTAAAGCCTATCTTCCATAGTCCAATCCTCCAATCTTTTGGGAACACTTTGAAGGTAAGTGCTCCCAACCATTGATCCTCTAATCTCCCATAAACTCAAATTCCCATTTGGCCAAACAATCTACCACTTTATACCACTCTCGTGGGATATGAACAAATGAGACATAATCCAAAGAACTACTAATTTGATGAATCTAGCGCACCACTGACTCCAACTACCAATTAGCTCCAACAACCTCCTACCTATTCAACATATTAATTAAGATCTTAGAGTGACTCACAAATAATTTTTCTCCAACCAAGAGCACATCCTCTTTCCAAATCAATGAAGATAGCCTAAGCTTCCATAAGATTATTAGACTGGTGCCCTTTAAAGATGGAAAAGAAGAATAGGGCTTCCCTTGAACTATCCCTACCAACTCCAACCCCAGCTGGTCTAGGGTTTCCTCTAGAGGAACCATCAATATTAATCTTATAAATATCATCTAGAGGAGGAGACTATCTCCCCTCATGTTGTGTCCTCCGTTGGGGGTGGTGAATCTCACTTAGCAAGGTGGGAGCCAGACCACCCCCAAAAAGACCAATATTTTGTATCAACTCCACCTCCCCATGCTTTGAAGGGGTATATATCACACACTTAGCCTGAATAGTCCCTTGGATCATTCCTAACATTTTATGCCAAAGTTGTTGCACTCCCAACTATCGCCCTCAAAAGATCCTACGATTCCTTTCTAACCATGTATGCCAAATGATACAAGAAGGCCCTATATTCTAGGCCACATGAAGAAAAGAGATCTTAGTTGGTGGCCTTCCCAAACATCTTCTAAAATAAAAAAGGAGGCATGTACACATGCCTGCTTCCAAGAATCCCATAAAAGGTGCCAAATGGTTCACGAAAAAGCACACTGGAAAAACAAATGAGAAACTATTTCATCATCATTTGCATAGAGAACACAAATAGAAGGACCTTGGAACCCTCTCTTGCAAAAATTATCCTAGGTGAGACATCTTTTTTAAGATACTAACCAAATGAATAAATTAAATTTGGGCCAAGCATACTTTTTCCACACATTCTTCCAGCAAGGTACTTCATCCCCCCATATTTCTACATGTCCAGAGCCTGGTATCAAAAGGCCACCGAGTACACCCCTCTCTAATCCAAACCCCAAGCCAAGATATCGCTAGACCCCAAAGAGCTACAATTTCCTCTTGCAAGAATACATGCTCTCTTCTCGATCCTCCATCGAACCACCTAGTGACCAAATAGAGGGGTCCTTCCACTTAAACACATCCACCATCCCCAAGCTCCTACTCTCCTTAAATTCCACCACCCTAGACCACCCAAATTCTAAAAAATAAAGACATGATGCTTGTAAGTGTGGATACGTGCACATAATAGGAGGGAAACCATCCCATGAATTAAACTAGAATAGGGCCTTCATCCCCTATTAAAAATCCAAAAAAAACCCTATTGAATCAATTTGGCACCTCTCTTAAGAGTATCCCAAAGCGTAGAACCCTTCCCAACTAAGCTTACCCTAGGAACATCATCACTCACCACTCCCCCTAGATATTTATGGATGAGAATCTTGGCCCAAGCTTGATCATGATTGGAGCACCATCTCTAGTACAACTTAGCCGCTAGGGCCTGACCCATGAGATTATCTTACCTCAGGCCAAGACCACCCTCCTGCTTTAGCCTACAAATAGTCTCCCACTTCACCAAGCTCCACTTTATGGATTCCAAAATACCTACCAAAATAAATTTTCTAGATAAAGCTTCCAACTCCATAAAATTTGAAGGGGCCAATCAAACCATACACCTATACATTAGAAGAGCCTGCACCATTGATTTCAATAACAACACTCTACATGCAAAGGATAACCACTTTACAATCCAATTTCTGAATCTTCTACAAAACTTATTAAGAATAGTTTGTCAGGTTCCCCTCGGTAAGGGGCCAATAGAGGGGAATTCCCAAATAGAAAAATGGCATCTCTTCAATTTGGAATCTGAGGATGCAAGCAATTCTAGATTGAAAGCTACAAGGGGTGTTGAAGAATAAAATAAAATATTTTGCTTCATTAATTCTTTGATTTGAAGCTACAAGATAAATATCCAAAACTCTTCTAAGATTAATAGCTTCCTTGATTTTTTCTATCCCAAACAATACTGTATCATCCACAAATTGTAAGTGAGATTAAGCAACTGGGTTATCATCCCATCTCCATCCATGAATCAATCCTTGCCTCACATGAGACTTAATAATCCTACCAAGGCCCTTGGCCATTAGAATGAATAAATAAGGTGACAGAGGGTCCCCCTATTGAAGGCCCCATGAAGCTCCAAAAAGACCTGAGGGTTCACTATTAATTATGACAAAATATGAATTAGTAGTAACACATCTCATCACCCAATTGACCCAATGAAATCCAAATCCAAATTCTAGAAGGAATTTTTGAAGAAAAGACCATTTAGCTCAATCATAAGCTTTGGCCATGTCTAATTTGATGAGCATAGCCTTCTACTTGGAACTCTCCATAGAATGAATGGCCTTAGCTACAATAACCACCTATAGTGTCATAAAATTGCACCTCATGATAATTTCACACTTGCACATTTATCCCACTGCATTTATGGTTCCTTACCACATTTATGACAAAAACCTTGAGTCAAAATTTCACAATTTCAACTCCATAAAGGAAAATTACAAAGTATTAGCATTCCACCACCTCATTTCTTGTAAATTTTTGAGTTGGACACCTGTGTGATGCACAAACGTCTGTGTAGTGCATAAGCATCCCCAAAAATTTTGAGTTAAGCGAGGCAATCTCGCAAAATTTTCCCATGACACATGTCAATACAAAAGAATTGGGAATGTAACAACTCTTTTCACCCATGCAGCCTTGCAAAATTCTATTTTTCACCCTCATTCTTATTCATTCTCATCTTACAATTCATTCTTTCTCTCTCACTTGATCTTTCTCTCTTTCTCTATTCTCTTCACATCTCTTATCCACAGTGAAGCTCTATGAGATTCACATATTTTCAATAGCCAAGGCTCTCTTACAAGTATATAACATCTCATCTCTCAAGCCAAGAGGGAGCCATAGACTCTCAGTAACATTCTCTTATTGCTTTGTCTCATCTATTTGCAAATACACACTCATCTTGTCTATTTTATTCATGATAGGGGTTCTCCTCCACAGTGGGGTTTGCTTCTATCACGCATCTCATCTATTATATTTTATGTCTCATCTATTTCTATCTATCTGGCTAGCTATGGAGGTGGAAACACCAAAATGGGAGTTTGACTAAAGAAATCCTTGAAACAACCCCAACATTTTTCCTCGTCCTTGTTGTGTGCAAGTTTTTAGTTTCAAAGAGTTGGGTATTTACAAAATTTAGGTTTTTAAGCTCTAGTTTGACAGGGATGAAAATAGTGTAGAGACGTCCATGTAGCATGTTTGCGTTCATTAGCCATGACTCTATCCTTCTCATTGCATAATCTATAAGTTTTGATCTTTCTATTTTTGTAGCTTTCTTTTTTTTATCAGTTCTATTAATTTCCAGCTTTATCATTCTAGCTTAGTATCTCATTTAATCATATTTTTGCAATCTTTTTAATCTTGTACATTTTCACTTGAGCTTGTATTTTGAGGTAATTGAGGGTTATTCACTCCCTGTAGACTCTCCCTTGTCATAGAGACTCGGTATTATTGAATCCCCTCCTGTACACCACCCCATCTAGAATTTTCCTACGAGTAACAAATCATCCCCGCTCCTCAGAAATAACCCTACAAAGCCATGGCTTGAGTCTCTTGAAAATTAACTTAGTTATGATTTTTCACACCATGTTGTAGAGGGAAATAGGCCTTAAACATATCCAAGGAATTATCCCTTTCCTTCTTGGGAAAGAGCATAAGAAATGTGGTGTTCATTGCTTTCAACATTTTCTTGTTTCTTTGCGACTTTTGCACTACCTCTAATAAATCATATTTGATGACCTCCAAGAATTCTTGAAAGAATTCAATTGGAAATCCATCAAGACCCAAGGCTTTCCCTTTACTCATTTGGAGCACAACACTCTCTAATTCATCCAAAGTTATGGGATTAATTAGCATCTAATTCATCTCAGTAGGAACAATTGAAGGAATGCACTCTATAATAAGGTTCTCTTCACCACCACCTCAGGAGAATCTTCCTTAGAAAAATTGAGAAATAATGAATAACCTCATTAAAGATATCATGAGTGAATATATTGTATTCTCATGCCTTCTAGCCTTAACTGAGTTGAAGAAGAAAGTTGTATTCCTATCCCCCTCTTGCAACCAATCAATGCATAACTTTTGTTTCCAATAAATTTCTTCATGCAACTCCTATTCCACAAGCTCCTTTAAATCTTCCACTTTAGCTTTGTGTGAGTCTTTAGTAGCCCCATGGTCTCTATTTTTCCTGATGATGATCTCAATCTTGTTTTGGGCTTCTAACTTAGCCCGAAAAATACTTCCAAAGCACTGTTTATTCCACTTCTTGAGTTGTTATTTCACATATTGAAGCCTTTTAATGGAGTACATGGTCATTCCATGGGAAGGCATTCCCTGACTCCACAACTCAACCATAAGATCCTACAAAGACGTTTCCCATAACCACATCAACTAAAATTTGAAGGAAGGGTTCTTAGAAATTCCAACCTCAGTAGTTAAAAGTTTGATATACCAACAGTCTGAGCCTCTCCATCCCAAAATATCAGACCTGGTAATCCACTTATTACCAATCCAATAACTAGACACTAGAAACCTATCCAACCTTTCAGATATAGAGTTTTCCCCACCTCTCTTTTTGCTCCAAGTAAAAACTCCATTCCCTTTGCTTAATATTAATCAAATTCAAAAAAAGAATATTATCCTTAAAAATTGTAGTTGAAGCCTCCAATCTATTGGCTCCCCCTATTTTTTCATCCATGCAAATAATGGCATTAAAGTCTCCCTCTATGATCCAAGGAAAATAAGGAGCTAAGAATCATACAAATCAAATGTGGGAACAAAGGCAAGACTTATGCACATAATCTATCATATGTAGCATACACATTGGTGAGTAAAATAACCTCTCCAGACACCACACTAGAAGCAACCAACGACATAGAATTCCTGGTAGAAATCCATCAAAGGAAACAAAGCTTATTAGGATCCCACAAGAAAGCAATCCCACCAGTACTACCTTGAGCACCAATTCATTGACACTAACCCCTCCACCACAATTTACTAGCAATGTTCATCATTCCATCAATAGCCAACTTAGATTCCTAAATAAAAATAGCATAAGGAGGATTCTCTCTAATCAAATCTCAAACAACCTTTTATTTGGGGGTGTTGTTCGATTCTCGTGTGTTCCATGAAATAACTATCATCTCTAAGGGTTAGAAAAGTCAGAATTCATAGTCTTAACATACCCTATTCAACTAAATTTCCATCCATTACTTTTATCTTATCTTGATCCTTCTTTCACACAACTTTAGAAGTCTTATCACGACCCCCTTTTTAATAGACTTTTATTGTAGTCCTAGAGAGAGTGAAACCTTACCATCATTTCCTAAAGCCAGAGACTCCATTTCTAACAATTAAATAATAGGATTCAAAGTGATGTTATATTTCATTACATTACCCTCTAGATATCCTACCACATAGAGAGTCCCAAGCACCTAATTTGTGTCCATTTGAGAAGCTACAAAATTTCCATACAAATTGCTCTCATTAATAGTCACCTCAGAAACCAAAGGCTCATCTCCCTCCAAACCTTCCTCATTAATCATCAAATTAGGAGACACCACTTGCTTATCCAAGTCCTCAAGAGCCTCAAACCTCTTAAATGTATCCCCACTTTTTCTATCTTTAAAGGTTTTCTTTAATCCTCTTCCCTTATTATGTAGTTTAACTAGAACAAAAACCTCTTTATCCACATCACCTTCTACCATAGGGTCTTTCCCCTTTATTTGATGTCTCTCCTGAATTGGGAGGAACATTGGTTGGAACCCCATTAGAAGAAGCTTCGACATAGCTATTTTTTGGTAATTTCCGCTATAAATGCCCATACTCATGATAGACTTGACACCGAAAAGGAATAGCTTCATATTCTAGCTACTGAATCCATGAGGTAGATCCAAGAAATATTTATAAATCTAGTAGAGGGTTACTTAAATCAATTTCTACGTAAATACAAGCACAAGAAATTACCTTATTTTCCATTGTCTGTTGTGATGGACCCATCGACTTGTCCAACAATAGAACAATAGGGTTTCAAATGTCACTTCTCCAAAATTTCAGTGTGAGCCTTAGGAGTTGAACCCAAACCAGAACCCTTGACGAAATCTCCTCAGTCAAGTTAAACCCCACATGCCAAGGATTAATGAACAAGCCAACCTGGTTGTCAAAATAAGGACCCCCTTTGTAAGCCTTATTACGATCCACCAAGCAAGAGAACACCACTGTGAAGTAGTTATTGTCAGCCAACATCACCTCCATATCACTCTCTGAATTCCAAAGAACCCACAATTCTAAGAAAGGGAGAGAGACCCTAATACCCATAAATTTACAGATCCACAATTTGACAAGTAGTTGACATCTTCTACCACAAATTTTGGTTGAATCCCTAACACCAGATGATCTTTTCTTCTCTTTAGGAAAACATTCACTTTAGGAATTTGAGGGCCTTTGTTTAGAGTAGGTCCGTCACCATGCACAATATTTTAAAAAAAATAACTACCTTGGTATGCTCAGACTGAGGCTAAGAAAACCCTGACACCACATTATGAAAAGATCTATTTTTCTTAACCCTTGAAATGATCGCCATTGCAAAACCAACAAAAATAAGAGAAAAATTAAAAATTAAAAGAAATGAGGAGGGACACCCCTCACACCACCTCCCCACAACCCCTACCCACCAACCAAACACCACCCCCAATGTCAACATTGGCATTGTTTCTCATTAATGTAAAAGGTGTTGTATTGAAGGTTGATGCATGATGTTACCAAGGAGTTGTTAGTGTTGATACAATATGAAAAGGTGAGTGGTATTCATGGTTTATTGGTATTCATTGTTCATGATAAAGTTGGGAATTGATATTTTTTATCTCACAAATTCGACATTGGAAGAGGTTCACTTGATGTTCACTTTATGCTTCATTGGAAGGTACATTTATGATCCATTGAACATGTATGTGTGGTGAAAGCTTACTTCATTCCTATTGTTCTTCATACTTTATTGTTCTTTATGACAAGGCTGCATATTTCTTAATGCAAGGGTTTCATAGATTCTTATGCAATGGCTTTATACTTCATTGTTTCTCATGAAAAAGGTTATCTCAAAGGTTTTTAGGTTAAAAGCAATGTTGCAAGTGGCAGACATTTAAGGTTGGATTCAAATACTCTACATGTTTCAAAAGTATTATCTAAAACCCTAAGGACCTAGGGATTAGAGCTCTTGATGATCTCAATACAAGCTTTCCATACCTTATACTTTGAAGGTGGTTGATTATTGGAAGTTTCTTAAGTTACTATCTAAAGCTTATTTCATCTCACCCAAAGAAAGAATGTTGAGTATTCATATAAAGTCTTATATCATATCGACCACAAGAAGATCAAAGGTCTTTATTAAATTGATGAAGTGGTGGGTTTAGAAGACCAAAGTTTTGTTTTCAAATAAGGAGAATGGCTACTCCCCTAAGTTCATTTTTTGGTGGACATTTCATTGTAACTGTAGAAAAATAGTTGTGTAACAGTTTTTGTTTTGGATGATGGACAAAGATACAATATATAGGTTTTCCAAGCATTTTTTTAATGGTTGAGTATGGTAAGAGTAAGAAGAATGAATGATATCCTTCTTCTATCAAGGAAATGCAAAATAGATGAAGATTTTGATGACAGATTAAGAAGTTTTTTATTATAGTTCTATGCATTAAAGTTGGTTTGAGGAATAATGCTATTATGTTGAAAATATGAGAATGGTTTTTGGTGCTCTGAAAGATGAGTATTGAAGATGATGGCATTATGTATTTGTTGTCAAAAATATACAACAAAAAAGGGTGGATTGAACAATAAAATATGAACTCAAGTTTGACTATATTCATGAGTGAGGTCTATGCACTATTAGAATGAATTTGAAGACTATGATATATTTTATTTTGATTTGCTAAGATAATACATAGGAAAGGATTATGGATTTGTATGACTATATCCTCTACACAGTTTAGGGTAATTTTAATGTGATTTTATTGTCCGGAATGTGATTAGAGTCACTATTTTGTGTGAGTGAACTGAAATTGATGATACCATGATTTTGTAAAGGTGAACACAAAGAAGAAGACTTTAATTTCAGTATTAAATAATGCCTTTGTATGTTTGTATTCATGAAGTATGGATTTTTTACTTAGTTTAGCATGGTATGCACATGATCACTGATTATTTTCAATGCATTAAGAAGATTTCAATGGTGGTCTAGAAGAGGGTATTGAAGTCTATGGTATAATGTTTTTTTTTTCAAGAATATACATAGAGAGGAAGTATTGAACAATAAAATATAGACCTTGTATGACTATCTTCAAGAATGTGTTTTGACTGCATAGATCAGTGTGATCCAAGTGAAATTACAAGTGATTGATGGTTGATCGGAAGAAGTCAGTTCTATAGTACCTACTTGTTCATTTAAAGAAGATCACAAACAAGGGGAAGTGCAAAGGTTGAGAATTCTTTATGCATATGAACATCAGGTGGTCATTATTTCAATTTGATAAAAATAGTGTTGTGGTAAGTGTAATAAGGGAGATAGAGTTTTATTGATGCAAATATAGAATAGTGATTTGTATGGAAACAAAGTAACCCTCTAATTTTTCTTATTTCTTCTAAAGCATGGTGAGTTTCCAGTGAGGTAGATTGAGAAGCCAATGAGGCAAATTGAGTTGCTAGTGAGGCAGATTGAGAAGCCAATGATGCTGATGCTAATTGAGAAGCCAGTGAGGCAGATTGAGAAGCCAGTGAGGCATTTTGAGAACCAGTGACGCATGAAGTTTGCTAGTGAGGCATGATGTTTGCTAGTGAGGCATGCAATTTGTAATCAACAAGATTTTAGCGAGTGAGGCTTAATGAAACATATTTTTAGAGTGGTTTTCACCCTTTTAGGGTGTTCCACTCATAAAAAATTATGTTGTTTCCTCTTGGTAGTGTGTCATATTATGCTTGATTGATCATCTTTGTTTAAGTGTTATGTTCTGATTTGCATATCTTTGTGACACCTTCAACATACAATATCTATAGTGTTTGATGGGTCTCTTTTAATAATCAAGTGAGTTAAGGTTTGAAATTGGTTTTCTCATTTGACCACTAATTCACCCCCCCTCTTAGTGGTCTTGTACTCCATCTCCCCAACTCCACCCCCAACACACCCTACATCATGCCTATGAGGCTCAACACATTCATGAAGGGCATGTACGCCCTACTACGGACTACAATCCAACACCTAGAAGCTCCATATCGCCATCCAATCTATATAGTATAGTTATTATTTATGTTTAGTGAGAATTAATACCACTACACAATTTGAATAATTTATTTTAATATCAAAATACTATTGAAAATAGATAAAATAACAACTAGTAATAAATCTACACAACCTTAGCTTCAATTATATGAACTATTGACCTTTGACACATATCCCTATCTACATGAGTTTTTCTTTGGATACTTGTTTTGTTGAATTAGTTATAATATAATAAATGTGAGAGAATGTGAACATAAACCTTATTTATGAAATCCCACATATCATGAAGTTCTTAAATTCTGTGCATGTTTTTCTAGTGGGTTGGTCTATGTTTAGACACAAACCTTATTTAGGCTGACTCATACATGGAATTTAATAAAGATGTATCTAAGGCTTTAAAAAATATTCATTCTAAAAAATAATAGTCTATAAAAATTGCATTAGCATAAATGTTAGGAAAATAATATGGTTTAATCAAACCAAATCTTACATAATATCATGAGAAAAATACATGCATACAAGCTTACAAAATAACCATAATACCAAGATCAAAGATAGACCACAATATTACACAAGATATACCATAAAAAAACCCAACCTCCAAAAGCATTTGCACTCAACATATTATTCATCAATGAAAACATTACAATACACTTATAGAGTCTCTATAAATACTTACAAAACATCAAGTTCCTCCAATGCATCCTCTATGTTTCCAATAATGTATCCACACATCCCATGTCATGCTTCACATATACACTCTTTAAAAGAGAGCTCAATACAATGACAACCAAGCTAAACAACCAACTATCCACTAGCCAACCTCAACCACTAAACATGTGCTTGCATTTATAGAATCAATATCATACAAAACAACTAAGGGGTAAGGTAAAACCATGTGCCTCAAAACAAACAGTACATAGAACCATTGATCTCACATTTACTTTTTGGTACTAATTTTTTCAATATTAAATGTCTGTTTTCTCATGTGCAACCCACACATAAAATATCTAACTAATATTACAAACAACTTTACAAGTGGACCCAAATAAATATTTAATGTGGCTAAACACATCTCCTAAAGATGCACCACAAATAAATATTTATTTTACATAATTAAATTATTTATTTCTTGTTCAAGGTATGTATCACTCTTTTTTCTAACATTCTCCCACTTGTATATATTGCATAAGGGTTAATCGATGAAATGCATCATTGAAGCCATCCATGAAACCACATAAATCTCCAACATGCTCTCATGCTCCATCATGATACTTGCAATAAAATCCAAGGTGTTGACCATATCAATCAAGAACTCCTTGCATCCTCCAACATGCCAAGTACCAAAGAAAAGGAATAAGCCAAGTTGAAGATTCACTAATCCAAAGAACAAAAGAATAAAATCCAAGTGATAACAAAGGCTACAAGTTTCCAAAAAGTGATGAAAAATCCACATGACTATAAATAGCAACTTCAACAAATGTTAATCCATCCAATCATCCATACCTCTAAGGTATCTGAACATAGTAGATCTCATGCCAACAACATATCCAACCCATAAACCACAATTACAATCTTCATATATAATACCTATCCATGAAGAACATACACATCTGGGAACTCCCACTATATGGGTAATATAAAATTTGAAAATAGAGATCAAGGCATTTTAAGTATACCAATCAAAACTTAAGCCAAGGTGTGTAATAATTAAACCATGAAGTAATAAAGAACAATCATAATGATCCACACATGTAATAAAATTGCTACATAATTTCTCACATGTCACCATAACTCTCCCAAGTCCACCACACTTAACCATGTGAACATGAGCCTCCAAAAATTATCCATAGAAAAAAAGAGAGAAAACTTATAAATCACATCACATAACATGTCCTTCTAACAATAATTCAAAGTGCTAAGTTGTGTCAAGTAATATCTCCTTCACAACCATAACCAAAAAACATCAACAACATCTAATTATTTAATCTCATAGATCAAACAATACATATGTATCTCATATACCAAAAATAGGAACAGGTCTAATAACATCTCCTAAACTTCTTATAAATGAATGACATCATAAAAAAAACTCATATGCAAAAGGAGATAAACATTCCAAACACCCCTTTGTTAGAGTCACTCTAGGACTCAAGCTCCTAGGATCACCTGCAAAACCAAAAATTACCTTCTACATGAGAGAAAAGAAAGAGCATACATTTGCAATAATGAATGCAAAATAATATTAGATCAGATGTGATCAATATGCAATACAATGCAATAGAATAATTTGCAAATGAAAATCCCTTGGTTATATAGCCAAAGTGAGACATAGGATTAGACAATATCATGACAAATGTCTTAATCCTATGTCATGAGACAACTAATATTAAATTAACTAGGACACAAGAATAAAATAATAAAAGATAAGATCTAATGCCAACTACGACTTCTAAAAATACTCTTAGGACCTAAGTAAACTTAACATGTGAATATGACCTAATAGTGGACTACTTAGGTAAAACGTCTTATTCACATCAACACTCCCCTTAAGTGCAACTTAGGGAGAAAAAAACTAATTCAAGTAATGCAAAAATGGGTCCCAGCTATGAGGCCATGTTAGGTACCCATGTACATATGCAATCTCTCGCAAATAAAGAAAAAGGGGAAACCTAGTGGAACAAAACTCCTAGAAAGAGATGAAAACAAAACTCTCTCACTAAAAAATGAGGACAAAACACCATGTGAGGAAAAATACCCCCCATAAGAGAGAAGAAGAGAGACCATGCATCCCCCTCAATGTAGAGTCTCCTACAATAATGGTATATGCTTGGCATTGAATGCTGAAGATGATCCAATCTCATTAAACAAAATTCTTCCCCTTAGGAAGAAATAAAACCAAGATGGTATGCAAGATGTCTTCCCATTCAAGTAAAAGAAAGATGTGGGAAGCAAAGTGATGTTTGATGTATTTGAATTATGCTCAAATGTCTCCATGCCAATGTTGAAAGTTTTCACACTCCAAATAGGAGTTCTAGGCCACACCGATGATGAGAAAAATCCATAATTGAGTAGAGATGATTGTAGAACATAGTCTAAAGATAAAGATATCTCCTCTAAATAAGCCTTATCCAAATGTTGCTCAAAAATATCCACTCATGTCAAATTGTGAAGAATGATCATGTAGAGAACAAAAAAGAGATCCAATGTGTTCCCTCATAAAAACTGAAGAAGAGTCATCTCCAACAAAGAGAAGATGTATGAAATTGATAGTGTCTCCCAAATCTAAAATGTAGGACTCAATAAAAAAACCTACAATATTTGTTAAGTAGACATCTTGTAGAGTCCCTACTAGTGTCTAGTAAACTTGGTGGTAATCGCACAATTTAGAGGGAAAACCTAACTAAACAATCCACTTAAACCTATGGAAAGACCTTCATTGAATTATCAACCAGGGCTAGTAAGCTTGTGATGGTACCGACACTGTATGTTCTTTCAAATACTTAAGGTTACCTAGTTAATCCTATTACAGATGCTATACTTGCTGGAAAATCATAAAAGTGCAAAACAATAAGAAAGTAAAGTTAGCACTATTGCTACGAGTACCTACAATATTAGATTGTAACTAATTATTGGCAAGAAATAACTAAATTGAACTAATAATTAAACCTATACTATGCTATGAAGTACAAAAAACTTGAGTAATTATAGTATAATTTAAAAATAAGAATTATTCATGAATCTCTTAATTACCATAACATGAAGAATCTATTTAACACAACTTGCATTTATGAAACAACTACTAAAAACAAAAATAAAATAATAGGAAATGGAGTCAAGGATAGTTTCCTTGAGAGGGCCTTGCTCAAGTGGTTGTCTTGACTAATCTAAATCAAAGCTAACTTCTTAGATCAACACAGTCATGATAACTCAAATCATTCATTGCACAATCCAAAATATCACATAAGATTTTGAGATATCTTATTCATTAAAAACAATGCTTGAAGAATAACACTGTCTACATAAGGAATAATAACTAACTGAAAAGTATTTGACAACTATATTTTCTCTGGAACAAAAACCAACTAACTGACTAACTTCTAAAACCTCAATTGCCGAGCTATACATATATGCATGAGGGAGTTTTATTGAAACAAGACTCTAAATTTAAACCATTAATCACCACTCGCTAGATATTAGAGCATGATAATGACTCAATAATATAATTTTCAATTGAAAAGGAGGAAGAGTCCTAATACGACTATAACTCTATTATAATAGAACTAAAACATAAAATGCTCAAATTAGTTATGTTAGAATCCCAATTGTAACAAGGTTCTCCTCGAGTGTCTTTATTGGACATCATAATGATGCGCAACCATCTTCATTAAGTGCCTCCATGATGTAGTTGTTGTGTTCCATTTATTCTGGAACCTCCCTTGTTCTACTATCTAGGAACTCCTTTGGCTACAGGTTGCACCTCGCAATTGCTACAGGCTACAATCAACCTCCTCTAGTAAGAGTTAGTTCAAAAAACATGCACACAATACTAAAAACCATAGCTAAGCATATATTCAATCATATTTCATGCATATCCACACATAAATTATGCATTAAACATCACATATAACTATATTTCCATATACTTTAAAGTAGGTACAAGGTTGCATAGTAAGTATTAAAGATAGAATAATGTATGAACATGTATAGGAGAAATGTTTGGTAATGTTTGTGAACTAGTATAAAAACATAAGAAAACTAACTAATTTTTGGGCTCATCATTCCCCCCAGCTACCCTTTTGCTTGTCCTCAAACAAATTAGCTAGGGCTGAAGGTTTTAGTGCAAGGTAATCTCTCTGAATTTTGCAACAGTATCCACTCCTTTGACTTTCTTCAAATAAAAGCCTTTGTAACATGCAAGTCTTCTCATTTTGTTAATTTCAGTCCTCTCACATTCCTCATGTTTATCTCCTTTCCAGTGTGGTATCGGATAAAGAAGTATTGGTGGCTGAAAAGTGAGCGGTACCCATTCAATTCCTTTGTCCTGGGAAAAATCCATATATATGTGTGTCCTTTCAAGCATTGCCATAAAATTGTAGATTAAGTGAGGCTCTTTTCTCTGTAACTCAAAAGTTAAACTATCCCATCTTTCCTACACATACATGTGTAAGAGAGGGGGACCAACCACGTCAAGGCTTCAGGTCACAGAGAGCTGAAAGTGGAGGGCTGCCCTAACTTACCTCATTCTAAAAGATTTCTTAGGGTAAGGATCGCTACAACGTACTTTACCACTCTACAGATCCTGAACTTAGGTTTGGGCTAGGCGAGCTAGTTTCTAGAGTCGGTACTATGTCTTAGACAGCTCTTTTTCTGAGGAAAAAAATGCGGTTCTGGGACAACAACGTGGTGCGCTCGCGTCTCCTGGGTGTGTTGGCATTCATATAGTCAGAAAATAGTAAACACAATACAAACTACTCAACAACTAACTAACAACCTAGCTAGCTGGTTGTGATGGGAAAAAATAGAATAATAAAGTATGAGAAATAGAGATGAAGATGATAAAGCAAATAAATAAAGGTGAGGGTGATGAATATAATCTCATAACAGGGCTTATTCGCCAGCTAGCTCCACATGTACGTCCACCTACACACAAGCAAGAGGAAAATTTGTTGGGGCTGTATAGGGGCCTACCTTAGTCAAACCCTTGTTTTGGTGTTTCCACCTCCACAGACAGCCAAAAAGCAACAAAGTAGAAATATGTGATAAGGGAAAGAAGAGAGAACAAAACACACTACAAACAGTATTATGCTACCTCAATCAAATCACAAAGGAGAGGAGTGAAACGTTACCACCTCCACCCAAAATCTCACCAGCCAATGGAGGAGAATACAGACTTGATAAAGTCACCATAGCCGCAACTGTGATGAAGGGAAGTCTCGCAAGACTACAAGCCCACGCTTCTATGGCTTGCTTCACACTTGCTATGTGGAGTTGATGGAGTGTTGTTGCTGCAATGGAGTGTTCAAGTGCTACTTGAGAGTGAAGTGAATGTTGGAAGTGCTAAGAGATGGCTTGAGAATATGTGTAGAGATCAAATGAAGTGAGAATGGATGAATTTGAAGGAAGAATGAGGAATAGTGAGGCATTTTCAAGTCGGTTGGTTGAAGATGGACATTATAATTCATCCCCAATTAGGAGTGTAATGACTCTGCCAACTTCAGACGCAAGAATCCATTAGGAATGGCAATGCGTTGCGCAGACATTTGTATGTCGCACATGTGTCCCGGACAAATATTCTCTCATTGACACAAAGGATAGATGCCAAGTGGAAGGAAGATAGTTGGGTGATGTGGAATTTTTACTTTAGATTTTATTTTCTAAGGTGAGATTATGTGAAAGGGGAATTTGTGTAAGGGGTGAAAATTCACTCCTATACATTTTTCCCCCACTTTAGTGAGCATGAATATTGATGAGTGATTTGATAAAGTAGATCGAGGAGTTAGTAGGGTTAGAAATGTATACTTGAACTGTCAAGGAATCAGACCATGATTTAGTGAGCTTGAAAGTGCAGGACAAGAAAAGGACTCCACAGAAACTCTCCCTGGGGAGTTTCAAACAAAAAGACTCCATGGCCCCGCAGAACTATGAAGCTACACAAAGTACACTGAAGGCCCTCAAACCAACGATGGACAAATCTTGTAGGATGAAAGCATCTCACAAGCTCGCAGACCTACAAGGAGGCAACCCCCAAGATCTCTCGCATGAATGAATCCTCAAGTAAGTGCCTTACAAGCCCATAGACTTGCAAGGAGGTGTCCCCCAAGATCTCCCACACGGAGGAAATCCAGAGAAGAAAGCACCTTACAGGCCCATAGACCTGCAAGGAGGTATCCCCCAAGATCTCTCACATAGAGGAAACCTAGAGAATAAAGTTCCTTACAAGCCCACAAACCTGCAAGAAGGTATCCCCCAAGATCTCTCACATAGAGGAAAACCTAGAGAAGGGGACTCCGTAGAGTCAGATAGTGGCTTCCAGGTGCACCTACAAAGTGACATGTTAATCCACAAATAAAGCATGACCAAAAACAAAGTATCCACATAGGAAAATAAGCGGATAGTCATGTAGACTGTCGACAAGTTGGAAATATTTCAAAGGGGTCCCTCAGGAACCTAACGTGAAAGAGGGGTCCACTCAAGGCACACATTGTTTGAAAGTGCAAAAAAGATGTTTTTTTCTCAAATTAATTCATCACCAAGGAATCCTTTTAAAAGATGTTCACTTCATCAAGGAATTCAAAAGGAATAAAATGCCCCCTTGCAAGGGGAAGGTCAATGTTGCTCCCACCTCGGAGGAAAGTTCTCAAGTTCTTTCTTTGCAAACCCATGATGAAGGAAACACATTCTATTAGGGGTCCAAGTTGAGAATGCAATTTTTTTGAAAAAGATTACAAATATTCTTGAGAAAAGATTCATTGGAAACAAATGCATCTTCTAAAAATTTTGACGTTGACATGGTAGCCCCCACTTAGGGTGGTGCATGCTAAATGCAAAGGCACGCGACAGCCTAAGGAGAGAAAAGCAAGAATGAAAAAGTGATGTTGTGGCTCACGGGCCATAACGAGATGCTACCATGGTGATGTTGTCATGCACACTAGGGGAAACACATAGGCACCACAACATCACAACTCAAGCAAAGAAGAGAGAAAGATAAAAGAAAAGGTAAAAAGAGACAAAAACATCACAAACAAAGGGCACAGGGGTGATATGATATTTTGGGGTCAAAATTGCTCATGAATATATATATATAGGTATAGTAATAGTATATTAATGAACTATCATCAACCCCCTACTATATCAGACCATGTGAAGAATGCACGATAAGACAAAGTAAAAATAAAAAATTGGGTCAACATGGAAGGAAATCCTAAAGGCCCTCAACACTTTGCATCGTCCCCAATTTGTCAAAAATCAAGCACAAACATGGAAGAATGATGATACAGATAGAAGAAGGTTCATGACATAAAAATTACTCTTGTATCCAAGCACCAACAAGGGTGACAAGGGTCATCTAGAAACACATAGTACAATTATGGGGGAACACATCACAACACACACACGTCTAATCTAAAGATAAAGGAGAGGCCTCCCCCTAACACTCATTGACCAAGAGGTCATCTGCTTCGCAATCTAGATCATTGTAAGGGGAAGGAGGATGGGCCTACAATGGTGGAATATTAAGCGGAGGAGCTTTCAACCATCCCACAACAAGAGCTAAGGAAGAAGGCCCCGTTAGTTCTTCTCCACTAGGCTCTTGTAGAGCTATGGTCAATGATTTTCTGAAGATCATTGACAAGGCTGGAACTTCATCTAGAGAATTGAACATACACTTTACAAAAGTTCCATGTCATACCTCAATAGATGGAGAAGGTTGCGCTTGAGATTCACCACTTGGCTCACTGAGTAACTTGGGAGCGATGACAAACTCAAGGGAAGATAGGGCTTGCTTCATTACCAAGACGAAACAAGCTAGCGCAAGACCACCTTTTGGAGAAGGTGGGATCCTCTTACGCCCTCCATTGCTAGAAGGGGCAACCTTCACCTTTTGCTTCATTAGGGGATGCGAACTCCCCACAAATGAGGTGAGAGGTGTAGAGGAAGAGGAGGAGAAATTAGTAGTAGATAACACTGAAGTATTCAGCATATCTACGAGTTTAGGGAATGGCAGGATGTCTAAGAGGGACATCAACAAGGGAGGCTCAACTGAAGGAGAGATGAACACCTGCACCTTTTTGGGGTTAGGCGCATTCATACTCACAATGGGAGTTGGAAGTGAGATTGAACTAGATTGAACGAAAGTAGAGGTGAGGAGAGAGGAGTACACAGTAGGAGGCCCTGGAGTAGGGGCAGCCATCTCCTCTTCCTTCCTCTGCAAAGTGGCCTACTCAATCATGAGATCCTTTTTCTGATGCTTGTTCTCACATGCAAGGCGGTTTCTATGACTCTTTGAGCTATAGGTCAAGAGCTACGAATGGACATAAGGCTCCTACTCAGCCATAGGAGTGTCCACTATAGCCATTTCCGATAGAGGGAAAAACTCTTGAATAGGAGCAAGAGGAGCAAATTGAGAAACAACAGGGGGATTTGGATCTAATGCCTCGTCAGTGGGCCTCTTCCTATTTACTACTTTGGGAGCAGAAATGGTGGGAGGATGTGGAGGCTGAGACATAAAGGATTCCCCATGGGGATCTTTTCTTCTGCCATATCAAACAGGCCTAGGCTCCATGGGCAGAACAGGAAGCTCAAACATGGGACGCTTGGTCTTTCACCAAGTAGGCACCATAGGATTCTCTCGCAAGTGTGGAATAGAATCTAATGGTGCCACAATAGGGTGAGAGGGAGTGTTAGTTTGAATAGCGGAAGAAGAAGGACCTTGAGAGGGATTTTCTTCTTCTCTTCTACGGGCCTTTGCGGCATCATTGTCATCTTTTAAATAGGCCCTATGTGAAATAGCATAAGGGATGGAGGGTACCTCACTCTAGACGTTAAGTGCCCTTTCTTATATTTTTTATATATCTGGTACAAGAGGTCCTTTCTAGGCAAGAGAGGACCAACATGTGCAAGCCAAAAGTGATATAAAGAATAACTGCCACACACAACTGGTGGTCTATAACTGGTGTCATGACATGTACAAAACCCTCATGAATAAACTTCAAAAATTTGTGCACAACCAAGGGAATTGCATTCATAGCTACTAAACAGGGGATACCCAACTTCACTCTAAAGAGTTCAAACCCTAGGATTATGTCAAACAACAGATTAACGAACTTAGATCCAACAAGGACCAACAAGGTGATGTTAGCCAGGGGAGTTTACAAAAAGACCGTTATACATACGGATGGTGCTCACAAGTGCATTGTACCCATCTTTATGTAGGAAATTAATTAACATGATCTCCTTGGTTATAATGTTCACCTAAGATGTTGGTTCAACAAGAACACCTGCTACAATGTTCTTATTGATTCATGAAGGGATACAAAGAGGAGATGGTTATCTATTAAAGCCCATCAGCAGGTCCTATGAGGTGAAGGTTATACCTATAATGCTACTTGCAGGTTGTGCAGAGGGGATAGGTAGATGTAGAAAAGAGGCCATCATGCACACTAAATGATACTCTCACACAGCCCCCCAAAAGGTTTGAAATAGGACAGTGACCCAATTAAGGTTTCACTCTGCAATACTTATGGAACCTTCCAACTACACCTACTAGGGGTTGTTGGTTGGGTTGTAAGGCAAAAAGCCTCACAACAGTCACACCTACAACACTCCTATAATATGAGGAAAGGAGCCTTTAGTACCGCCAAACGGAGCCAAAATGGTTCACGTTGGGTTCACCAAAAATGTAAGAGAGGGGGGCCAACCACATTAAGGCTCCAAGTCATGGAGAGCCAAGAGCAGAGGGCTTCCCTAAATTACCTCATTCTAAAATATTTCTTAGGGTAAGGATCGAGAATGATGAGCACTATAACGTAATTCTACCACCCTACAGATCCTAAACTTAGGTTTGGGCTATGTGAGCTAGTTTCTAGAGTCGATACTGTGTCTTAGACAACTCTTTATCTGAGGAAAACAATGTGGTTCTGGAACGACAGTGCAGTGCCCTGGCGTCTCTCGAGTGCATTGGAATCTATATGGTCAAAAATAAATAAACACAATACAAATTGCTCAAAAACTAGCTAATAGCCTAGCTAGTTGGTTGTGACGGGAAAAAATAGAATAATAAAGTATGAGAAATAGACATGAAGATGATAAAGAAAATAAATAAAGATGAGGGTTATTAATATAATCTCACAAAAGTGCCTATTTTCCAGCTAGCTCTACACATATGTCCACCTACACACAAGCAAGAGGGAAAATTGTTGGGGTTGTATAGGGGTCTACCTCAATCAAACCCCGTTTTGGTGTTTCCACCTCCATGGACAACCAGAAAGCAAGGAAGTAGAAATATGCAATAAGGGAAAGAAGAGAGAACAAAAAACACTACAAACAGTATTGTGTTACCTCTATCAAATCACAAAGGAGAGGAGTGAAATGTTACCACCTCCACCCAAAAGCTCACTAGCCAATGGAGGAGAATACGAACTTGGTAAAGTCACCACAACCACAACTATGATGAAGGGAAGTCTCGCAAGACTCTAAGCCCGCACTTATATGGCTTGCTTCACACTTGCTATGTGGAGTTGATGGAGTGTTGCTACTGCAATGGAATGTTGAAGTGTTGCTTGAGAGTAAGTGAATGTTGGAAGTGCTAAGAGATGGCTTGAGAATGTGTGTAGAGATCAAATGAGGTGAGAATGGATGAATTTGAAGGAAGAATGAGGAAGAATAAGGAATTTTTGATTCAGTTGGTTGAAGAGGGATATTATAATTCATCCCCAATCAGGAGTGTAATGCATCTACCAACTTCAGACACAGGAATCTATCAAGGGCGGTAGCATGCCACATAGACATCTATGTGCCATGCATGTGTCCCCGACAAATATTCTCTCACCAACACAAAGAACAGATCCCAAGTGGAAGGAAGGTAGTTGGGTGATGTGGAATTTCTCCTTTGGATTTGATTTTCTAAGGTGAGGATATGTGAAAGGGGAATTTTCATAAGGGGTGAAAATTCGCTCCTATACAACTTGTAGCAATGATGAATAAGTCCAACCATTAATATCTACATCCTTCTATAGTCCTTCATCCTCAAACTCATAATCTTTCTACCCACACCTTTATGATCCAAAATCCATTCATATATTCAATCATATAGTTTTCTTGGATTCCTTCCTCATTGGAAGAGCAATTGATTTTTCTCTTTCCATACATTCTTCCATAATTTCACCCCTGAATTTTTCATTTTTGAAATAGGATGTTAGTGCTCTCAATTGTAAATCCTCTACAAATATTAAGGGATTTCATTTTGTATCCTTTGACATTACATAATTATGCAAATAATATTCACATAACTAATCCTGTTACTCCGGTGTGGCATCAACAAAAATATTTAGGAAATCAAATTTCCCACTCATGGAAACTGGTTGGTTACTTATCAGTCTATTGAATTGGAAACTTAAGAATTTCTCTTATAGAAATAGAGCATAGGTTATAGCTAGGGGTTTGCATTTGATAATTTTGGAAGCTTTATTTGCTACCTCTTCTACCTTAACTATTAACCTTTTCGATTCCATATCCTTACTCTCCAATATTCCAGCATTTTCTACAATTATTGTTTCTTTCTCCTTTTTCCAATCCTCTCTATTTATAAAACTCTCGAGTAACCTTCCACAATTGATATCCTAGGGAAAGGGTTGTATGATAAGCTAGAGTTTGTATAGTAAGGGGCCTCCTATTTTTTTCTACAAGCTCTTTATTCCCTGCTTTGACCAAGGAAATTTATGCCAATAGGTCTAACTTGGTCCCGTGTCCATATGTTTGTAACATTTCCTCCAACTACTATATCTGCATCTCCCTTTCTTTTTCCCTTTTCTCATAAGTTTGTACTAGTTCCTCTAGTTGTTTGATCCTTTCGAAGGTTTCTTGTAATTCTTTCATCACATTTATGTCTTCTAAAAATATTTCTTTAACCTTTAAGAATTTATCATCTCTAGCCCCTGTGTATTCAAAACCCTCACTATCAGGGCTAATTGGGGTTCTCTTTCTTGTTTTATTATCAACAAAAATATCCTATGAATCTGACTCATAGGTAGTAGATATATACCATTTTCTCTTTGTAGGAACATGTACATTCTTAGACACATTATCCTTCAATTTTGAATCCATACTTAATATTTCCACATATTCTTCTTCTTGTTCTTGATCTATTGTTTCCTCCTCTAGTTTATCAATGCTTCCTCTCATGGCACCTTTCTTCCTCAAGTTTCTTGAATGCCTTGGTGGGGTAGATTTCTTTTTCTTGGTATCCTTCTTTTTCTGCACCTTGGAAGGTGTGAAGGATGAACTACCTTTCTTTTTTCTGCTCTTAGGTGTTCTATAGGAAGTTAGGGTTTCTTTTGCTGAAGGTTGGTAAGTTCTTGCATGTGGTGATCCTTGTAAGCTTTTCTCCTCTAGTCCACCTCTGTTGTGAGTAGGTGAAGCAACAGGTGAAGCAGGGGCATTTCTCTTAGGGATGCAATAGGTGAATCTAGGTTTTTAGGAACTGTTGATTCCTTAGAATATGGTTAACATCTTTACAAATTAGAAAACTCTCCTAAGACACCTATGGATGTTGAGCCCTGAGCCTCCTTTTCACTAACAAGGTTACCAAGCAGTAGCATGACAAAGTTGAATCATTTAGTTTCCTCTTGCATTCAACTCCCATTCTTTTGAGTAAATTTTATAGAAAATTAGGTACATTTACCAATCTATGGTAATGAAGATGACTCAGTAACTTAAAATTCATAGTGTACAAAAGGGATTGTCTCCCATCGCATATGATATATTTAATAATATAAGAAGCACAAGAGGCCCATATCTAGGGAAGTGACAATATTTTCATACCTTGTGATGATGAATCAATATTCTCTCTTACCTCCCTGAACTCATCCTTGGCAACAACTGCATTCACTTTAACAAGGAATTCAGATCCATTCCTCAATAAACTAGACACTTTTGTAACTGTAGCTTATGAGGCATCCACTTTCAAGCCCTTGACAATGGCTTCATCATGTTGCAATATAGCTAAATATTGCCCCATCACATCTTCATTAAACTCTATCATTTTTAAGTAGTCCAACCATCCCACCCTTGTGAAAATGGGTAGAACTAACCCATCCTCCAATATTTGTGTGTGCATTGATGGCTCCATTCTGATTATATCACCTCCCATGGTAAAAATATCCTGACTCTACTCAAACCTTTTGGAAATTTAGCTCAAAAATTGATTCAACCACCTTCAAACCCTTTCTATTTTGCTACATTCAAATGCACTTTTTCATTGTAATTGCAATTGTTACATCCCTTTCTCTTTTGTATCAGCTTAACTTAGCTTGAATTGGCTTCAAATTGGTTCAGAATCTAGGGAATTTATAGGTAAAAGGTTGTAGGTGTAGAAAGGTATGAATGAAAAAAGGGTTCGTATGGTTTTTTTGTGTTTGGATTTTGGTGGGGAAAATAAAATTTTGGGATATATACTACTCCCCCCAACTTAAATTGTTCAAGTGAGCTCACTTCAATATGTGTGACTAGTCGAAGGGAATTATTAAAGAATATGGAAACAAGTTCAATAATTGTAAAGCATGCTAAATTTAAATGCAAGTACATACTCAAGGAATTGAAGATCCATGTTAATTATGGAATTTAATATGTGTACCTATCGAATGATATGAATAAACTCTATGCATATGAAGTTGTTGGAAGAGTATCCGCAGCATGAGTGTGATTTGACATCAGTTAATTGCAATGTGGGATTGAAATGAAAGGTTGGCATGGGAAAATTAAAAGGTTATAGAATGTATGGTATATGAGTGATGAAATGACTTTTCAAATGCATGAAAAGTTGTGATGGGTGACATGGAGTGGAGTGATGAAGTTGCATGTATTGATATGACAACTTAAGGTTGCATTTGTGGAAAAAGTGGAGTGAATGTGGAGTGTTTGCAATCAATTTGGTGCAATTTTTTAAATTCTCTAATAGATAGTGGTTGCGGGTATCATCTTCAACAAGTCCCAAACTGAAGTGTTTTCATGATGCTATGGGTCCCTACTGCATAGTGAAACAGTCTTCAAGAATATTGTTGATTGTGGCACCTATGTTGTGTGTGCACGTGAAGTAAGATAAAAATTATACCTAAGTGACCTCAGGACGTGAGGTATGTAGCTCATATGTTGATTCACTATGAGAAGTAGTGGTATCTACTACTGAGATGTTATCTTGTGATAGATTGTTTGTATTTGAACCATTATTCTAACCATGTAGATGCACTAAAGAAAGAAGAAAAATATTTTTGTGAGCTAGCTACTTGTATATTTTCAACCTATTTCCATTCACCAAGAGTGTGAATATAACTACATCTATAGTTTGTAACTTGATTGCTCCATTGGGAAATACCTGTTGAATTTCATAGGGTCCCAACCATCTAGACTATAGCTTATCCTTGTGGTCTTTGTGCCTGGAATAATATAGTAAAGCCCAATCACCTATAGTGAATTCTTTAGTCTTGATAAACTGATCATGCCATTTAGTCCTTTGTTTTTGAATTATCTATGTATGATGCATGGCATCCATTCTAATTTCATCCAATCCATTCAAATTGTGTAGCCTTTCTTTTTGTGCTATTGTCAAAATCCATTCCTAAGTCCATTGTTGTTTTAAGTGTCTTGTACTCAAACTTTATTGGCAAAATTGTTGTTTTCCCATAGACTAGTTCATAAGGTGTGAACCTTGTAGTTGTTTTCCATGTTGTCCTATAGGCCCATACTGCTTTAGGTAATCTTGTTGCCTAGTCCTTCGTATGAATTTGTACTATTTTGATCAAAATATTCTCAATCTCTGTGTTTCTAACCTCTACCTACCCATTGGCTTGGGGATGATAAGGTGTTGATTTCCTATATCTTATTGAATATACTTTAACCAATTGATAAATGAGGTCAAAAATAAATTGGGGACCTTGATTAGTGAAAATTTCTCTAGGTACTCCATACCTAGTAAAGATGTCTTCATACAAGAACTTAGCTACAATTGCCATCTCTTGCAAACTGTAATGCCTTGACTTCAACCCATTTTATTAGATAGTTTGTACAAACCAATATATAATCTTTGTTATTGGAGGTTGGTGAAATTGGGACAATGAAGCCAAGCCCCCATTTGTCAAATGGTGTTAGTGTTATCTGTGGTTGCAAAGGCATTTCATCTATCCTTGTTGATTTTCCCATTCTCTAATATATGTCACAGCTCCTGGTATACTTTACTGAATCCTTATGGAGAGTTGTCCAATAGTAACATGTTCTCAAGATCTTAAATGTTGTCCTTTTGGTTGCAAAGTGACCCCCACAGGGCTCATCATGGCAAGCTTTTAGAATGTCAAATACCTCATCTTCTCTTATACATCTTCTCATGATATTATCTAGACCAATGTAGAATAAGTAACCAAATAACCAAGAATATGGAAATATTTTATGTACCAACTGCATCTTTTCTTTAGGAGAGAAATGTAATAGTATCTATCCCACCACTAAGTAATTTGCAATATCAACAAACAATGGTTTTTTTATAGTAAGAGACAAACAAATGCTCATCTAGAAAAGAGTCATTCACAACACCACCTTCTATTTGTGTAGGCAATCTAGATAGAAAAATTTCCACCACATTAGCTTTCCCTAGCTTATCCACTATTATTATATCAAAATCTTGAAGCAAGAGAAACCATATGAATATTCTCCCCCTAACTATAGGTTTTTTCTTTAAGTATCTTATGTTTGTATGATCTATGTGGATAAAGACTTGATATCCAGTGATATAATGCCTAAACTTGTTGATAGCATAAACAACTACCAACATTTCTTTCTCTATGACAATGTAGTTGAGTTCAACTCCTTGTAATTTTTTGTTGATATAGTATATAGCATATTCTTTGTTACCTTCTTTTTGTCCCAAGACTGCTCCTGTAGAAAAATATGAAGCATCAGTTTGTATGTGGAAAGGTAGTATCCAATTTGGCTCTCTCAAGATAGGCGTTTGTGTCAAATTTGTTTTAAGTGCCTCAAAGGAGCGCTAACATTCTACAGTCCATTTAAATTATATCTTTGGTGAGCACGAAAAATAAGGGTTCTATAATTTTACTAAAATATTGGATGAATCTCCTATAGTAGCTTGCATGTCCCAAAAAGCACTTGACATCTTTTTGTTTTTGTGGCACATGAAGTGTAGAGATGATCTCAATCTTGTTGGGATCCACCTGAATTCCTTCACTTGAGATAAAGTGTCCTAGAACAATCCTTTGATTCATCATCATGAAAAAAAATTCATGACTCAATGATAGGTTATGTTCTTTACACCTTTTCAAAACCTTTTCTAGATTGTTGAGTACATCTTAATAGGTGTCTCCATAGGTAGTGAAGTCATCCATGTAGATTTCCATGGAATCATTAGCATAATCTAAAACAATACTTACTACCACCCTTTAGAAAGCGGTTGGGGAATTACATAGTCCAAATGGAAAAACAAAATAGGAATAGGTACCCCAAGGGCATGTAAATGTAGTCTTATCCTAGTCCTCTAGAGCTATCTTTATCTAGCTATAGCCACTAAATCCATCTAGGAAAGAGAAATACTTTTTCCCTACCAAGGAATCAAGCACTTGGCCAACAAAAGGTAGGAGGAAGTGATATTTTCTAGTGGTTGTGTTTATCTCCTTATAGTCCACACATACCCTCCATTTTTCTCCTTTCTTAGGGAAAATGACTAATGGTGACCCCATTGGCTATCAAAAATGGGATAAATGAAGCCTACATCAAGTAGCTTTGGCAACTCGGTCTTAACTATTTCTCTTAAGGTAGGGTTCATTTCCTTTAGGGCTATCTAATTATCTTGAACCCATCATTTATATAGATACTATGCATGAAAATTTCTATATCAATCCCTTTCATCTCATGGTAGTCCCATGCAAAGGCTATTGCATATGCCTACAACACAATATTTAGGAAATTATGTTGTTCTTCAATTAATCTATTATTGATGTTCAAGGTTTTACTTGACATGATTTCCCATGTTTTGGATTCTGATTATACAAATGAGAGATCAAGTCCATTAATGTTGGGAACACATTGTTGTGGAAAAAGAGAATGGAACAGTTGGGATACCTCTTCTAATCAATTTGCAAGTATAATGTTTTGTAGTGGATCTTACAGACATGAAAGACAATCTTATTGTTGTGGGTCCCTACTGTAGTTATTCTATATGATATGGTCATTTAAGTCATCCTCATATTGAGTTGCTAATAGGAGGTTGTGTTCTATTGTCATGATATTTTGCATGGAATAGTGGTATTCTTCATCCAAGGTAGTCCATATAGTTTTCTCTAGATTTTCATGAGGTTGGTCTAGTGATAGAGAACAAATTTCTTCATCACAATCCGATTAGATATTATCATGTTCCTAGACATACATCGTATGAATGCATCAACTATAGCTAACCATGGTTTTCCTAAAATAAGTGGATAGCCTACAAGGTTGACCTTGGGCTAGAAGACTATAAAATCTATAGGATACTCTCATAAGTCTAATGCAATGACTAAGTCCTCAATGATCCCCTCACATTTCACTATTGACCTATCTGCCAATTGTAAAACAGTTGGTGTAGGTCTAAGGTTAGCTAGTTGAAGTATTTGCATTGTTTCTTAAGTCCTCATGATCCCCTCCCATTAATATTAACATCCACTACTAGACTTCGAAGGTCAGTGTATTTATGGACAGATATATTTTCTAGCATAATGTTAGCAAGGTTCCTTAGGACATGAACTATCTAAGGGTCCTTCCTCTTTTCCCCTGGTTTCTTAAGACAAAGGTCTCTTGCTATCTTGGTATATATTGTGATATCCTTGATATCTTTAATGAGGGGGATTTTGATATGAACATACTTAAGCTGACCGAATAGGTCTATCTCAGCTTGGGTATAATGTTTTTGAATGGATAAATGGTCAGAGAAAGGAGGCTCTAAACTTGAAGTGGTTTGGTTTACCTAATTTAACATAGGCTTCAAAGGTGAATTGTCTAAAGCTTTAGTCATGGGTTCCTCATCCTCTATCTCATTGATTTGGGGGGGTGGCAGTCTAGCTAGTGTTTTCCCTAATCTGAGGTGGACATCACTCACCTCTATCCCATAAGTGGGGTATTGTATAGCCTCGTTAGTATATGCATATTGGACAAGCTTGTTATTGGGGTTAGGTGCAAGTTGGGTAGGTAATTGTGGTGCTCTTGGTGGTTGAGATTATGGGTTTGGTGGATTGGGCATAATAACCTGTTGTTATGGCTAAGAAGGTGGCAAAGGTTGTTGGTAATTCACATTTTGGTGTTGCCACTGTAGGCCTTTTTTCCATTGTGGTTGCCACTTATTTTTCTACACTAGTCATTGAGGGTTATAATTGGAACCTTGGGAATTTTTTTGTGGCCATACATTTGGTTGCTATTGGCTCTAGTTTTGCTGAGGTTTTTTCCATTGCTGAGGGTTTTTCCATTAGTTCTAGTTATTTGGCTACGACTAAGAATTCCAATGAGAAAAATGTTGATTACTAATTAGAAAAGATGTATTGAAATTTAGAGGGTCTTGTGGCATACCTTGTCTTGGCTTCCATGGCTTTCTTTGAGAAATGTAAAATAGCTATCCATCCTCTCCTTCCAGTGGTTAAAAATTTGGTTTCTTTGATTTATCTTCTGTAATACTAGCCACTCTTTTGCACTTGCAGTTTGCTTTTCTTTGTCTGCAATTAGGGAAGTATTTAGTAAGCATCGATTCAACCTCCTATATTTTTGATGTTGTGGTTGTCATTGATGTCAACACTATTGGCATTAATGTCTTAGAGGCTATATGTATCGAGGATATTGAGAAAATTGTAATAAATAAGTTGCAGGTTGTCAAGTGGTGAAGTGAAGTTTAGTCTATTGGCGAGCTCAGTACGTTGATGATCAAAGGTTGTGGATTAAAGGGTTTCTTTTCGAGTATATCTAGTTTATCCACGTTAAGTTTCATAGATCTGTGTGAAGATTTGATCGAGTTATGAGCAGTTGTGTTCGGGCAGTCATTTTGTTGCTTCAGTTGGTGTTCCTGTATGAAGATGGTGTGATTACAGTAAGTTTAGTTGTTGTAGATGCCTCTCTAGTGATTCATAATGTTTTTGGATGTTTCTAGATCATGCTCTATGTTTCATGTCCACATTGATCGTTGTGCTCGCAATTGGATATTTTCTCTTGCGTGTTCACGTTTTTCATGTTCTTAGTTGATAGGGTGTTGTAACGTGTTGTGGATCTTCGAGGAATAATTTTTGAAGGTGGTTCATGTTTGAGAATTTTATTTTGGGTCTCCACTATGTTTTGGCCAACCTTGGTTGATTCACATTAGTAATATTTAATGTTTTGGGCCAACAATTTATATTCATTTTATTATTTTATTGAGGTTGACATGTAGCGATGTAATTTCTTGTTGCCGATATATATAAGTGATTGTTTTGTCATTTGAAGGCATGAGTATGTGAAGTGTGTGAGTCCTATGTGCAAATAATGTTTAGATCTTTTGAAGGTAGAAGCAGAGTGTGAAGAAGAGTGACCAAAGTGTGAAGAAGTGTTCATGCGCTTAACCAGAACTATAATTAGGCATTAGCAGATGCTATTTTCTCAGTTCAAATTCCTGTGGATGTAATCCAAATCTTTTGTAAGATAGTGTGTCTTCCTTTGGGTAGTAATCCTTTCTATATTTGAGCAGTGAGCTCTAAGCAGTGTGCTTGAATGCATGTGCATTCCCCATTTCATTTATTTATACTTTTAACAGGGTATAATCTTGTGGACTGACCTCCACCGTGGTTTTTCCCCTAACAAGGTTTCCACGTAAAAAATCTTGGTGTTATGTGTGTTTCTAATGTGTTGTTGATTTATTCTTTCATGGTTATTGATCAAATTTGAGAATAAGGTTAATAAGTTTGATAAGTTTTAAAATTTTGGGACAACTAATTCACCCCCCTCTTAGTTTTCTACCCTTGTGTTGCCAACAATTGGTATCAGAGTAGGTTCCTTGGAAGAATTTTAACAGCTTGAGGTGATCCAGGATGGCGACATATAAGAAGGATAGTCTAAGATACGATGGAAAAAATTATTCTCTGTGGAAGGCTCGAATGGAGTGTCATCTGAGATGCATTGGTGAACCCTACTAGAAAATTACAAAGAATAGGTATATCATTCCATAGAATGGTCCTTCTACTCAAGATGAGATTAAGGAAGCCGAGTTCAATAATAGGGCTAAGGAAGCATTGTTGAGCGCTTTGACTGATTCTGAGATGAAAAATGTTATGGATCTGATGACCACTTATGAGATCTGGAAAAAGTTGGAAAATTTGTATGAAGGTGATGCTAATGTGAAGATTGCTAAGTTTCAAAGTTTGAAAGGGAAGTATGAAATGTTGAGAATGGGTGATGATGAGAACATTACTTCTTTCATGCAAAGAGTGAATGAACTTGTGTGTGGTATCAAATGTGTTGGTGGACAATTGGAAGAATCAGAGATTGTTGCTAAAGTGCTTAAATCCTTTCCTGCTACATACAAAGTCAAAGCTACTACTATTGAGGAGCTACAGACTATAAAAAATGTAACTAGAGATATGTTGATTGGTAAGCTTTCTTCTTTTGAGTTGAGTGAATTTGGTGATGCTCTTCCTAAGAGAGAATCTGTGTTCAAGGATACTACTTCTGAAAGAGATAAACAGAGATATGATTCGGGTGAAAGTTCATCTAGAAAGGTATTCAAGTATAAGGAGGAAATGAGAGAGATTAAAGAAGAGAGAAAGCTAGAGGAGCTTGAAGCACTTATTGTCAAAAGGGAAGCCAAAGGAGAAGGTAAGTATAAAGGGAAATTTCCTATTAAATGTTTTTCTTGCAATAAGATAGGTCATTTTGCATCAAGGTGTCCAGAAAGATTTCCTAAGCTAAAACCTAAAAATCCTAGATTCCAAAGAAAGTGATATTATGCTACTAATGAAGGTGTGACAGATGATTAATCTAATAAAGGGAATGCAAGTGAAGATGAATGGGTATTTATTACTATCAAGGAAAATGATCCAGCCCCTATTGAATCTATTAGTTGCTCAAATGTGGAGAAAGCTCTAATGGCCAAAGTTGAAGAGAAAGATGAATGGATGATTGATAGTGGATGCTCTCATCACATGACAGGTGATAAAAGAAAAATTTTGAGCTTGGAAAAGTATGATGGTGGTGTTGTAGGATTTGGTGATGACAAAGTTGGTGTAATCTGTGGCAGAGGAAGTATTTCTCTTGATGGTAAGAATAATATTGATGATGTTCTTTATGTGGAAGGTTTAAAACATAATCTTTTAAGTGTTGGACAGATGGTTGACAAGGGATACAATCTTTAATTCAAGAATGGAAAATTCAAAATATTGGGGAATTCTGGAAATGTGATTGCTTCAGGTACAAAAAAAAAAGGTAGCATCTGTCACCTGAATGCTACTGGTAAAAAATTTTTGATTGCTCAAGTTGATGAAAATTGGTTGTAGCATAGGAGAATGTGTCATGTTAACTTTGACAATATTATCAAGATAAGTTCTACTTAGGCAGTGAGAGATCTTCCTAAGTTAGTAAAGCCTACTAATACTATATGCAAGGAATGTCAGTTAGGGAAGCAAACTAGAATTTCATTTTGGAGAAAACATCATTGTTCAAAAGAAGTGTTGGAGCTTGTTCATATTGATCTATGTGGTCCTTCTAGAGTTAGAAGTTTACAAGGAGACATGTACTTCATGTTACTTATTGATGATTACTCTAGATTTATGTGGGTTACTTACTTAAGTGAGAGATCTGAAGCTCTGGAGAAGTTCAATATTTTTAAGGCTATGGTTGAGATAGAGACAAGTCTAAAGATTAAATGTTTGAGATCAAATAGAGGTGGTAAATTCACTTCCCATGAGTTTAATTATTTTTGTGAAGTGCATGGGATAAAGAGAGAATTATCTCCCTCGTGAACCCCTCAACAAAATGGAGTTGTGGAAAGAATAGGATAGTTCAAGATCCTGCTAAGACTATGATGCTGGAAGGAAATGTTCCGTATATCTATTGGAGAGAAGTTGTGAGTACTGTTGTTTACATTCTCAACCAGGTACAAGTCAGATGATACTGGTAAGACCCCTTTTGAGCTATGGTTTGGCCACAAGCCTACTATTAGATATTTCAAAAATTTTGGGAGTAAATACTTTATCATAAGAGATGAAGATATAGGAAATTTTGATGCTAGAAGTGATGAAGGAATATTTCTTGGTTATTCTACTAAGAGTAAGGCCTACCAGTGCTACAACAAGAGATTGAGGAAAGTAGTTGAAAGTTCAAATGTCAAGGTTGATGAAGACATAGCTAGACCATCTAGAACCTATGGATATGATTCAGATGATCAGAATAATAGTCCAGTCACAAGAAAGTAAGTTCAAACTCAAAATGAAGTTCAGATCATTCCAGTGAATCAAGAAAATCAAGAGGAAGGAACTAGTGAAAGTGCAGAAGAGAGATCACAAGAGCCACAAGTTCAAGAACATCCTAAGACTCCAAGGCATGTAAGACTAAGTCATTCAGAAGATCATATTATAGGTGATTAGAAAAAAGTTGTTCAGACTAGGAGAAAAATTGTAGAAGAATACTATTTGATTTCAAAGACTGAGCCTAATAGTGTGAATGAATCATGCAAAGATGAACATTGGGTGGAAGCAATGAAAGAAGAACTACAACAAATTGAGAAGAATAATACATGGATTCTTGTTCCTAGACCTAAGGACAAAAATGTAATTGGAACTAAATGGGTCTTTAGAAACAAGTTGAATGAGCAAGGTGAAGTTGTTAGAAACAAAGCAAGACTGGTGTGTAAAGGATATTCTCAGATGGAAGGAACTGACTCTAAAAAAACCTTTGCCCTTGTTGCTAGGATTGAAGCTGTGAGACTATTCTTGCTTATGTTGCTTACAAAAACTACAAGTTTTATCAGATGGATATCAAGTCAGCATTTTTAAATGGTGAATTGGAAGAAGAGGTGTATGTTGAGCAACCTAATGGATTTCAATTGACTGATTAGGGAGATATGGTTTGTCAATTGAAGAAAGCATTGTATGGAATTAAGCAAGCCCCAAGATCATGGTATTCCAAATTGGACAAGTATTTGTTGAAGCTTGGATTCAATAAAGGTACTACTAATAATAATTTGTATTTCAAGATTGATGATGATAAAGATTTGATTGTTGAAGTCTTTTTTGATGATATCATTTTTGGAGGAGATGATAGTTTGTGCATGAAGTTTGCTGATGAGATGCAGAATGAGTTTGAGATGTCTATGATTGGTGAGATGAAATTATTTCTGGGATTGCAAATTGCTCAGTTAGATAAAGGGATCTTCACATCTCAATCCAAGTAAGTGAAAGAATTGTTGAAGAAGTTTGACATGAAAGATTCAAAGCTATTTGGTACACCTATGGTAACTGAATGCAAGTTGACACAAGATGATGATTCTCCGAAAGCAAATCAAACTAGATACAAATCAATGATTGGTGGATTGCTTTATTTGACTCAAACTAGACTAGATATCATGAATGTTGTATGCATTGTTGCAAGATTTCAAGTTGATCCAAAGGAATCTCATGTAACTGTTGTGAAAAGGATTTTCAAATACTTGAAGGGGACAATTGATTTTGGGTTACGGTATCCTAAAGATGATGATCTTACTTTGAGTGCCTTTACTGATTCTGATTGGGAAAGTGATGTGAATGACAGAAAGAATACTAGTGGTGGTGCATGTTTCTTGGGTAAGAAGCTGATTTAATGGTTAAGTAAGAATCAGAATGCCATTTCTTTATCTACTACAGAGCCAGAATACATTGTTGCTGCTAATAACTATACCCAAGTATTGTGGATTGAAGCAGATGTTGAAAGATATCATAGTTGTGTATGATGAACCTATTGTTATATTCTATGATAATTCAAGTGAAATTATCATTTCTAAGAATCTGGTGCTGCATTCAAAGACCAAGCATATATCTATCAAGTTTCACTTTTTGAGAGAGAAGGTGAGTGAAAAGGAAGTTAGATTGGAGTATGTGCCTACTAAGGAACAGATTACAGATATCTTTACAAAACTGTTACCTAAGGATACTTTTGAGTATCTTAGAGGGAAGCTAGGGGTGATTACCCCTCCTAATAAGAACTAAGATGCATTGAATTGCATCAATCCATGCATTTCATAGTCATATCTTGATCTGGATTGATGTTGTGGTGGTTGTTACTCAAGGGGAGTAGTCAGATGTTCAGATATGTGGTTCAAAGCTTGTTTGTGGAAAAAAGAATATCTTTATCATTGATGTCAAAGGGGGAGAAGAGTTTTCTGAAAGAATTGAGGAGAAAAGAGTCAGAACCTAAGGGGGAGTAAGTGCTAAAGACAGTTGCGTTGATGGTGTTTTTCACATCATGTGTTTCCATCAATGCCAAAGGGGGATATTGTTGGATGTTGTGGTTGTGTTGTTGATATATGGTTTTCATTAATTTCAACACTATTGGCATTAATGTCTTAGAGGTTGTATATGTCGAGGATATTGAGAAAATTGTAATAAATAAGTTACAGGTTATCAAGTGGTGAAGTGAATTTCAGTCTGTTGGTGAGATCAGTACATTGACGATTAGAGGTTATGGATTAAATGGTTTCTTTTCAAGTATATCTAGTTTATCCACATTAAGTTTTAGAGATATGCATGAAGATTTGATCGAGTTATGAGCAGTTGTGTTTGGGCGGTCATTTTGTTGCTTCAGTTGGTGTTCTTGTATGAAGATGTTGTGATTCTAGTAAGTTTAGTTGTTACGGATGCCTCTCTGGTGATTCATGATGTTTGTGGATGTTTCTAGATTTTTCTCTATCTGTGTTGCACACCTGCATTGATCATTTTTCTCGCGATTGGATATTTTCTCTTGCGTGTTCATGTTTTTCATGTTCTTGGCCAATAGGGTGTTGTAACATGTTGTGGATCTTTGAGGAATAATTTTTGAAGGTGGTTTGTGTTTGAGAATTTTATTTTGGGTCTCCACTATGTTGTGGCCAACCTTGGTTGATTCGCATTAATAATCTTTAATGTTTTGGGCCAACAATTTGTATTCATTTTATTATTTTATTGAGGCCAACATGTAGCGATGTAATTTCTTGTTGCGGATATATATAAGTGATTTCTTTATCATTTGAAGGCATGATTATGTGAAGTGTGTGAGTCCTATGTGTGAATAATGTTCAGATCTTTTGAAGGTAGAAGCAAAGTGTGAAGAAGAGTGAGTAGAGTGTGAAGAAGTGTTCATGTGCTTAACCGAAACTATAATCAGGCATTAGCAGATGCTATTTTCTCTATTCAAATTCTTGTGGATGTAATCCAAATCTTTTGTAAGATAGTGTGTCTTCCTTTGGGCAGTAAGCCTTTATATATTTGAGCAGTGAGCTTTAGGCAGTGCGCCTAAATGCATGTGCATTCCCCATTTCATTTCTTTATACTTTTAACAGGGTATAATCTTGTGGATTGACCTCCACCATGGTTTTTCCCCTAACAGGGTTTCCACATAAAAAAATCTTGGTGTTATGTGTGTTTTTGATGTGTTGTCAATTTATGCTTTCATGGTTATTGATCAGATCTAAGAATAAGGTTAATAAGTTTAATAAGTTTTGAAATTCTAGGACAACTGATTCACCCCCCCTCTTAGTTGTTTGCCCTTGTATTTCCAGCACTATTTCTTCTTTATATGTAGAGTGTCCAACTGAGTAGCTAGATGACTTATGATATCCTCCTTCATGTTGGACAATAGGTTACTTAACTCCACTCTTGAAACCCCATTAGATGTCTTGCCAATGGTAGATGTTCTTTCCCCCCTTGATCTTTTGGTTAAGGTCCTAGAATAGTTTCTACAAACTTTGAAAATATCTTCAAAGGGTAATTGAGACACATCCTATTTCCCAATAAGATTGATGGCATCCATGCAATCATCATTAACTCTTCTTAAGAATACAAGCTTCAAGGATTTTTCTAAGAGTCTATTTTGTGGGTTTTTCTTTAAGCAGAATTTGAACCTTTCTACATAATCCTCTAATGGTTCATCCTCTTTCTAAGTCATTATTAAAATAACATCTCTTCTCCTATCAAAATCTCTACAATAATCTTGGTATTTTTCCAAAAAAATGTTTTCATGGTGTCCCAATCTAGAACAACATCTCTGTCTAGTCCCATAAACCATCTCAAGGCATCATCCTTTAAAGTGGCAAGAAATAGCTTGAGCCTATGAGCATCAATTGCATAATCATAGCTACTACATAGGACATCAAACTTGAACAAGAATATGTATGGATCTTCAGTTACCAGACCATAGAAGATCGGTAATGTTGGAGGGATATTCTTCAATACAGTATCCCTCTCTTGGTTGGTAATTGGAAATTCAAAAGTCACACTTTTTGGTGGATCATCCTGCTGCATCAACCATTTTTTGGAAGATCCCCTTTGTATATTAAGTAGATTTTGGTGAAAGGGAAGATTATTCTTTAGTAGTACCCTCACTCTAATCAATGCAGTCACTAATATATGCTCTAGCTTGTTGGATTGAGGGGAGAAATCTTCCCAAAGAGTCTCTCTACCTCCGCATACAATAGATATGGCTTTGAATAGCAATGGGTCCTATACAATATTAGTGAAATGCTCTGGTGTTTTGAGAATATTAACCCTAATAGTCCTAATACTGAAAGAAAATTCTAAAATAGGAAAGCTTGGAAATGATAGAAACTTTTCTTTGAAGTAGCACCATCCTAGACAATGACACATCTAGTAAATTTGGTGGCAATCACATAATTCAGAGGGAAAACCTAACTACATAGTCCACTTAAACCTATGGAAAGACCTTCATTGAATTATTGACCAGGGATAGTAAGCATGTGATGGTACTGGCACTGTATGTGCTTTCAAAGATGTAAGGTTACCTAATTCATCCTATTACAAATGTTATACTTGCTGGAAAATCATAAAACTGCAAAACAGTAAGAAGGTAAAGCTAACACTATTGCTATGGGTACCTATAGTATAAGACTGTAGCTAATTACTGACAAGAAATAATTGAACTAAATTGATAATCAAACCTATACTATGCTTTGGAGTGCAAAACACTCAAGTAATTATGGTATAATTGAGAAACACGAATTACTCATGAATCCATTATTGACTGTAACATGAAGAATCTATTTAACACAACTTGATTTATGAAACAACTACTAAAAACAAAAATAAAATAATAGGAAATGTAGTGAAGGATAGTTACCTTGAGTGGCCCTTGCTCAATTGGTTGTCTTGACTAATCTAAACCAAATTTAACTTCTTAGATCAACACAATCATGATAACTCAAATAATTCATTGCACAATCCAAAATATCACATAAGATTCTGAGATATCTTATTCATTGAAAACCATGATTGAAATTATCTGCATAAAGAATAACAACTAACTGAAAAGTATTTGAAAACTATATTTTCTCTAGAACAAAAACCAACTAACTAACTTCTAAAACCTCAACTGTTGAGCTATACATTTAGGCACGGGGGAGTTTTATTGAAACAGGACTCTAAACTGAAACCATTAATCACCACTCCCTAGATATCAAAGTGTGATAATGACTTAGTAATCTAAATTGCAACTGAAAAGGAAGAAGAGTCCTAATAGGATTATAACTCTATTGTAATAGAACTAAAACATTTAATGCTCAAATCAATTATGTTAGAATCCCAATTGTAGCAGGGTTCTTCTCCTCCAATGTCTTTATTGGACATCATAATGATGCACAACCATCTTCATTAAGTGCCTCCATGTTGTAGTTGTTGTGTTCCATTTATTTTGGAACCTCCCCTATTCTTCTATCTAGAAACTCCTTTTGCTATAGGTTGTACCTCGCAATTGTTGTAGGCTACAATACCTCCTCTAGCTGCAAGAGTCAGTTCACAAAATATGTGCATAATACAATTACAACATAGAAAAATAGGATTGATGAGAGGAGAAATTTTCTAAAATGGAAAAAGTGAATCCAAAGAGGGAAATTGGGTCATATTCTTCTATTTTCATTTAGGAAATGATATCCTCACCAAAAATTGACTATCAACCCTTAGGTGAGTCAACTCAAGATGTGAATTTGCAAATTTCCCTTTTATGCTAGGACGGGGGTCTGGGTCAAACAACACTTTGGGGAGAAAAATTAAAAATAGAAAATAAACTCCAAATTACAAGCTATAAAGTGCATTTAGAAGCTTAAGCATAATATTGATGGAACCTACAAAGTTTAGGGAGAATTTGGAAGGGGAAAATCTTGTGTACCTCTCACAAAAAGTGCTTTTTCAGGGTTCACTAAGAACTCATTCGCCCTATGGCGAATGGGTCTTGGCTAGGGCTCTTGAAAATCTATTTCTAGGTTCTATTTTTCTTGGTTTGCACTCCCAAATTCAAGGTGTTCACTATTGGATAGCCGACAATAAAACCTGTAGAGGAGTTTTTGTGATTTGACAACTTTTCTTGCAACTTTAACAACTTTGCAACTTTCTTCAATTTTGCTCTTCAAATAATCTTCAACCTAAAATCTTATTTAAAACCATGGATAGAAAATTTTCAAACTAGCATGAAGTCACCTCAATGAATGTATATCTTGATCTTGAAACTTGATGTGAAACAATGCCTTTGAATACTTGCATATATTTTGAACTCTACATCACCATATTAGCTCAAACAACATGCATGATGCAACAAACCTTTGACATGATGAAAGGAATACTTATTGCTGCAATTATCTTCAATAAATATACCATTGAATGCCTTGAAAATTCTCTTGAATGATTCTATAATGCTCTATCTTGATCTAATGAAGTCTCACAAAAGTTCTAGGATAAAACATAGTGAAATAACTTTGTATTTATACATATCTTAACATTAATTCCTGAAATTCAAATATCACAAATCGACATTGAATTGTGAATTTGAAATCATTAAAGTATTTCCAAAAACATATTTAAAATGGGGGTCCTAGGTCTAAGTGAGGACCCATTCGCCCTATGGCGAATGGGTCCTAGGCCACTTACCTAGGAAACACATTGCTCAAGGTTGAATATTGTGTTAAATTAGGGTCCTAGATCTAAGTGAGGACCCATTCGCCCTATGATGAGGACACACATCTTTCAAAGTTAAGTGTTGCGAAATGGCATTTATGAATGTCGGGTTTTATCCCTTGGAATTTGCATTTAATTGGGCTTGGATTTGAATTAAAGGGGCCAATTAAGGAAAATTAACCTCAATCAATTAATAAAGCCCTAGATTAGTGTGAAAGTGTAAAGGTACACCTTACAACACCAAAAATAAGGCACAATTAAGTCCATTTTATTAAAAGGGCCCTAAACTTAATGTGAATATGAAAAACATATTACAAAACTAAATCAAGGCATAATTAAGCTCATTTATTATTAATTATTTTCAAATTAAGTGTGAAAAAGGGATGCTTTTTCCTACACTACACTAAAAACCACATCTAATCACATATTCAATCGCATTTCATACATATCCACACATAAATTTTTCATTAAGCATCACATATAACCATATTTCCATATACTTTAAAGTAGATTCGAAGTTGCATAATAAGTATAAAAGATAGTATAATGTATGAACATGTATAGGAGAAATGTTTGGTAATGTTTGTGAACTATTATAAAAACATAAGAAAACTAACTAATGTCTTGGCTCATCACATCTCATGTAGCCATATCTAGAAGATGATGTATATCATATTACACTAAATCACAAAAGGCCAAAACTATGAAACATAAGCATCATCACATACAAAAAAAGATAGAGGATGTGGAATTCAAGGCTCAAGAATGAGATCACATGTGAGAACAACCAAGTTCAAGTAGCCAAAATTCTCCTCAAAATCATGGTCCATAATAAAAGTATGATCAATAGCCGAAGGATCAAAGCCATCATCATAAGAAAAAATTACAAAGGTGTATAAATAAGATGCATGATCAACCACCATAGTAGTAATAATATGTCTACTCCCCAAGTATCTAATGATAATTAAATCAAGAGTGAATTCCACAATCTTCCCCACTCCACCATGGGTAATTTGATAGATGTAAATAAGATTGTTTAAAAAATGAGGTACACACAAAATATAATTGAAAGTTCCCTCCCCAATATCAATATATCCCTTCCTAATTACATTCATGTGTGTATTGTTTCCCATCCAAATAGATGAAATAGCACAAGGATAAAAAGAAGATAAAATTGATTGTAAAGATGCTATATGGTGAGATGCTCCTAAATCTAGAAGTCATCTCCCTAATCCAAGACTAGTAGAAGCACAAAGAGCCTGTCCTTTAGTTTTAGTTAATTTATTAACAAAAAAAATGGCCTTTTTCCTTATTAGAATATTTTGAAGAAGAAGTTGACTCAAACATTCTAGAAGGTAGAACAATGTGATTCTTTTTAAGAAGATGTTCAATTCATTAATATCCTTCTTATAACAAGAATTTTCTTCATGTCTAGTTTTCTTGCAATATGAACAAGTAGGATTATCCTTCTTAGATGATTTCTCTTTGGAAGAGGATTTATTCTATTTCTTATCAAATTATTTTGACTCTTTCATCTGACTAACGAATAATTCTTTAGATTGAGGTAACGTTTTGAGACCCATATAAAGAAGAATTTGTTGTTCATGTATTAATATCTTACGAAAATCTACACATGAAAGTGTAGTATATGCAAACTCCATAGTTAACCTATGAGTGTGAAAGCTAGAAACAAAAGTTATGTAATTAAGACAAAGTTTGTTCAATACATTATAGACCAACAAAATGTCCTTTTCCTTAATTCCACATGCTTTATATTGCTCTCTTAGATCATTAACCTCAATTATGTAATCTTGATGTTTTCAAAGCTCTTTGGATCAAGGCTCATCAATTCATTATCAATTTGATAGCCTTTTAGTTCATTTATAGTGGCACACAATATTTTTAAAATTTTCCAAGCTTCATGAGAATCCTCATATGATTCAAGTTGAAATAATAGATCTTTAGAAATTAAGATACAAAGATATCCAAGAGCTTTTGTATGTTCAATCATCCATTTGAACTTTTTATCACCATCTTTAGGTTTAAGTACCTTATTTTCAACACATAAAGAGTGGCCTTCATTCATTAGGGCACTCCATGCATGTTGATGCCAAGTTGAAAAGTTGTATGATGTTAGCAAAGGAACCTTATAATGATCCTTGGAAAAGAAGAGCACTAGCAAATAGATCAAAATAATGCACCAAGATACCCCTCCACTAAATCACTTAATCAAGAATCTCCCCTTGAGATTATGATTTAGAATTTTATATATAGTGCAATCATAATTCCATAATTATTTTCCATAATTTACAATACCAAGATGGACCAAATATGGAAAAACTAAAATAATATCTTAGAGTGACATCTTCAACTTGAGATTATAATTTACCAATATGATCTAGATTGAAATTGAATCCTTCTTAAAATGATAAATCTTCTCTAGGTGTTAGTATGTCCAAGTGATCAACCACAATGCAAATACACATAAATCTAAATAAAAGATACTTGGGGTCAAATTTCAAAAATGTGCATGGATATAATTGAAAAGTTCTTCAATACCTTTCCAACACCACAAAATTTGCAAAAAAATGGATAAATTGGCAAAAATTTATGAGCTTGGAGGTTCAAAAAGGAAAATCTTGTTGCAAAGATGGTTGTTGTTGCACCAAAATATCAGCCTGTTAATGCCTAATTCAACTAACAGAGTTAATGAATCCACAAGATTTGGTTAATCCATGTCACAAACCTAAGCATTGTGCTACACAACACAAGGAGACCAAGGGTGCACACCTTGCAAAAATCCCCCCTAGCGCAAGTGAGGGGTTCAAACCTGTGACCTAGGCTTTGATACCAATTGTTGTAAAGATAGTTTTCGTTGCACCAAAAGATCAACCTATTAATGCCCAATACAACCAGGCCAGAGTTAATGAATCCATGAGAGATGGTTAAACCATGTCATGAACCTAAGCACTATGCTACACAACACAAGGAGACCAAGGGTGCGCACCTTGCAATAAATCTAGGTTTAATTAGTAATAAAATTCACTTGTAGCAAAATCTAAAAAATGGCTTGTACCAATGTGAAGTACTTGGAACCAAATTTTCGTCAATATATCATTTACAAAATTTTGACACTATGGAAAAAAGTTATGGATTTTAAAAAGGCCTTATTAGGGCTTTGGGGGGAAATTCAGGCCCCTAGGCACTTGTCCCTCATGTGCCCATGTGACCATAATTACAAAGTTTAAAAATAAAATAAAAATGATACTAAAGTGGTGGCACTGCTTGGTTGTGGTGTCAATATACGACTAAGTGTAGGTGGCACAATACTCATGTTGCTCAATGTTAAGCCCCAGCCGAGCTTTAAGCCCTAATGGAACTGACCGTTAAGAGGGGTGTGAAACCAAGCACTCAAGGTAACCTACGAATATTCTCTATGACTACACCTAGTTGAACAACTTGGCTATGTCAAAATATTGATTGTATATATTTGTATAGATTTGTATGATGTACGAAGTGTATGGATTTTTTAACTTTCCAAATTTTCCAAACCCTCCAAAAATGGTTTAAAACTTATAGTCACCAATATATCAAGTAATTTTTATTAAAATGGAGGTTTTTAGGCCTTTTGGACTCAATAGTAAGGTCTATTTTGCCCCAATTCGAACCCACCAAAATATCAATCCCAAATCACCCTCAAATTTGAGAAGGGGATTTGTAGATCTAAATATTTGATACCATGTTAGAGTCACTCAAGGACTTAATCTCCTAGGATCACTTGCAAAATAAAAAATAACCTTCTACAAGAGAGAAAATCAAAAGCATAAATTTGAAATAATGGATGAAAAATAATATTAGATCAATTATGATTAATATAGAATACAATGTAATGCAATAGAATGATTTACAAATAAAAACCCCTTGGCTATATAGCCAAGGTAAGACATAGGATTAGACAAGATCATGACCAATGTCTTAATCCTATGTCATGAGACAACTAATACTAAATTACCTAGGTCATAATAATTAAATGACAAAAGATAAGATAAGATCCAATACCAACTAAGACTTATAGAAAGATTCCTAGGACCTAAGTAAACTTAACATGTGAATAAGACCTACTAGAAAACTAGCTAGGTAAAATACCTTATTCACACCAACACCCATATCCACGAGAAGACAAAGCATAAAACACAATGTATCTAAAATAAGGATGGGAAATACCTCTCATATGATTATTTAAGTAGACCAAGAATGGGAATTGAGACTGCTCCTCCAAGATACACCAAGCTACAATGACTCTCTCCAAGAAAAATCTCCTCTATAGGTCCATCATAAATTCACGTCCATATCTAGGTGAAGGCTCCTCATAATTCTTGTTGAAACCTTCAAAGAGTAACCATCTCAACAAATGTCTCTAAACTTGAGAGAACTCCAACTTCACCTAAGTCTCAAAGTATCCACATGCACCTGTAATTGATCTTGATCCATGCTAAGATACAAATACAACACAAAACTCTCATGAATCTCCCAAGTAAATGACCAATGTACTCAATACCAAGAGAACTAAATAGAATATAATCAAAATTGCAACTACACATCTATAAAATTAGGAGCACATCATGACAACATGATCCAATATCTCCTTAAAAGAAGATCATATTCTCTAATGAACATATCATACAATCCTCTCAACCAAGGATCACCTACAAAAAAATAATGTCATAATCCTGACACATCAACAAGAGCCTCCAATAATTCTCCATGGCTAACCAAGATTTAACATCTCTAATCACATGAAGATAGCCATCTCTTGACAATGAAACTAAAAATATCAAAGAAATTTCATTGAGTAGATAAGATCCAAGAGCTCCTCAATGACACCAACAACCACTACAGAAGATCATCTATTTCCAAAGGACAAATCCACATCATTTATAAAGCTCCCACTAAATCATGATATTGAGCTCTCCATGACATCATCATAAACATCTCCTAAATAAATATGATCACCCACGGTCCATGCACACTTGACTACACTACCAATAGCTCCAAAGAATAAAGTAGAACCAGGATCTTCAAGATAATAAGATACAACCACCACCAAAACATCACTGTTAAAAATTCCCACTACAACATGTAACTAGGTTATCTATGACATTGTGATAACCAACATGCTATAATTCTCCATAACTAACTACCTAGGCACTCTAATAGGCTATCCTTTCATCCCAATGTAACATAACAATGTATAAATAAACATAGAGCAAGGTAAACTAATTTAATTTACAACACTAAAAATACTTATGGCTATATATATTCCACACTCAATTCATCTCATTGCAACCAAATGGGTGGAAACACCACACAATTGCATGATTCATAGATCCCCAACCAATGCAACACACAAAATCACCATCACATTAGTAACCTGTGAAATGAGATAACCAGGAGGATAAATTATGGATCTTAAGACTCAATCACCGTTACATTTTTTAAATAAACCCATATCAAGCACCATAGTGAGGGAACCAAACAAGCATCCAAGAGATAAGAACAACTTCCTAGCATTGAACTACACCACACCTGTTAACTACATACATGTGCATGTCATTCCAATACTTAAATGTACATGAACATTCTAGACAACATAATCATCACCATATATATACTTATCATCAACTCTCACTATATCAAGAATCAAAATCTCTCATGTGTAGATCAACTATATCCTCAAACCAAAAGGCAACCTAAGTACCTATCACCGTTAAATTCCAAACTCTAAAAACACCTATAAACCTATATCATGAAGCAAAAATCATGATAATATACTATACCATCATATAGGTCTCATAAAAATATACACTACCTCAAGTTTTCATCCTCTAATTTGTTTTGATGATCATGTAATCACACCTTGAATTTGAAGCTCCTACAAGTGATCAAACAAGTACTAAAACCTCTCTATTCATCCAAGTGAAAAACTACTTAATCCATCATGTATTACATTGCAAATTCTCTCTATTTCCTATTTAAATTAAAAAATATGATTAGATGTATGTGAAACTTATGACCAATTAATTGTTATAGAATAATGTCTAGCTTCATGGCATTAAAATTTGAAAAAAATATATAAATTGGAAACCAAAACTATACCACTTCATAGTGCATAGAGATATCTTTTTTATGATGATTGGAAGTAAAAAAATTGGTACTATGGGTGAAATTTATGCCCCCGAAAAAATCAGCCCAATGTGCTTAAAAGGGAGTCTAGGGTACCATCTATAAAACTAATGTTAGATGATGCCAATAGATGGTGCTTGGGTGGTGCATGAGAAATGGTGGTACAAGGGTGAAAGATTGATGATAACCATGAAAAGGTTTCAATTTTATTTATTTTTTAAAATTATATTGTTAAGCATGTGAGGGCTAGTTGTGGGCATCACTTGACCAAGGTTCAAAGGTCCTGCTAGCTTAACTACCTCCATTCGTTGGTTGATAGGCATTAATAAGGGTTGAAACACTTGCACTACCGTTGCCAATATTAGATGACAAGTTCTATCTTCATAAGCTTATAATTAAAAACAACATTAAACAAGTTGCTTTGCACAAGGTCCTTTTTTATCTTATTTTTCTACACCTTTGACCATATGGGGGGAGGGAATTTTTTTTTGCTTCAAGTCATGGTGGCCAAAATGGGTCAAAATTTATATCAATCTCCATCTCTTGGGCCTCTTGGATCCAATGAAAAGGTTCATTTTGTCCTAGGGATTCATCTATAAAACTTCCCACACAAAACCCTCAGTGAACACCTAGAAAAAACTATTTTTCCAACTCATTTTCAAACCCTAAATTTATAAAAAATAACCATAAAGTTGCAAACCCCAAAATCCTAAGTCTATATATTTCAACGTGCATAACATATATCATACCTTGAAATTTTTAAAATATCTCCAACATCATCATGGCTTCAACATTGTATTAAATCTACTTGAATACAAGGGTTAAACCAAAATAGGGATCTCTCACTTCCCTAAACCATAACCATGGCTCTCATACCACTCGTTAAAAAATAATACAAGTTGACTAAACCATTTTCTATATGGCCCCATGAGAGAAAAACATGCTTACAAACTTACAAAATAATGATAATGCAAAGATCAAAGACATGTACCACAAGATTACATAAGATATGCCCTGGGAAAACACTTAAGAGGGAAAACCTAGCCTTTAAAAGCATCCAAACTAAATGTATTATTAAAAAATGAAATTATCACAATACCCTTACAAATTTTCCATGAATATTTTTAAAAAATCAAGCTTCTCCAATGCATCCTCCATGTGTCCAAGCATGTATTTGCACATCCCATGTCATGCTTCACATATGCACTCTTCAAAAGAGAGCTCAATAACATGATATGCAAGTCAAACAACCAACTATCCATCAGCCAACCTCAACCACAACAAATGTGTTTGCTTTCATAGAATCAAGATCACACAAAACAACCAAGTGGTAAGGTTTAAACCATGAGTACACAAAACCATTAATCCCACATTTACTTTTTGGTATTAAATTTCCCAATATCAAATATTTTTTCCATGTGCAACCCACACATAAAATAGCTAACCAATGTTACATACAACTTTACAAGTGGACTCAAATAAACATTTAACATAGCTAAATACATTTCTTAAAGAGGCACCACAAATAAATATTTATTTTACATAATTAAATTATTTATTTATTCTACAAGGTGTACATCACCCTTTTCATAAAAATAAGGTTGAAAGAACTTAAATCCAACATGGTATAGTGGCACTCTTCTCTAGTCAATCTAAAGATGATGTGTCATACGCATTGACTAATTTTAAGAATATTGAGATTATAGAGTCCATCATTCAACATCCACATGAAATTAGTAGGTGTTTAATGATTATGCCTATAATCTAGGGTAAAAATATAGGTTAATATAAAATAGCATAAAAACTAACCCTAAACCAACAATAGAGCATAAATAAGCATAAAAACATAAAATATAAAACAATATCACCATAAAGTATTCATGCCATCATTACTTCACCTCCATTGCACTTCTCCATTTTGCTTCAAATGTACTTGATGACCTCATATTTGAGTATGCACTAGTAGCCTATGACAATGCCTAGAAAAATATTAAATATTGTTGTCTCACACTAATAACATGTACTTGCATTAGCTCAAGATGTAGACTAGATGTAGGTCTCAAAATGACAAGGACAAGGTCTTTTATAGAAAAGAAAATTTTGAATGAAGGGTTAAGATTCAATGTTAAAGAGATGTGTCAATCAATGGCCAAGATTGAAAGTTGTATGGAATAGGGTTAGGGAAAAATTAGGGCAAAGATAAGGATGAATGGCTAAGATTGAATTATAAGATAATTCAATCAAAGGCTGAAATTGAATGAGATGTCAAGAGACAAGGTTGGCATGGATAAAGAAGTCGACACAGAAAAAGAGGTTGTAGGAGGAATTCAAACAATTATAAAATTATTTAATTTGGGAGGGAAATGAATAATTAAATAATGAAAACATTATTTAATTATAGAAGACATGTGACAAGTTGACTTTTTTATTAAATAACAATTTAATTCAAAAGTGAAAAGAAAATGACAATTTATGAGTAATTAAATAATTAACATAATCACATTTAATTATAGTTGAAAGCGGTAAATAATTAAATAAATATAGATGAAAAGGACATTAGTGACATAATTAAATAAATAAAATTGATTTAATTAATCAAAAGAGGGAAAAAAAATAGAAATGAATTGATTAAATAATTAAAATTATTTATAGAAGACTTATGACATTAGACATGGGAATTGACAAGGAAAAATGGTATTAGTAGGTCTAGGACATTTTTCAGTGTCTACATTTTTCCCCTCTTAGATACAATGCAATTTATCACGTTGCATCAAAGAAAATCAGTCAAAACATGCCCCATTGTAAAGAGGATGAGGAAGGATGACCAAGAGGGCTGTGGTATGCCCCCTCAAGAGGACATGTGGGTTCAAAGAACATGAGTGTGCTCTCGAAATGGATGAATGGACAAAAAACACCATGGTATGAGATAGACTAGGGTGTGCATGGTCATCCACTTGCAAAATGGACAGTCGTAGACAAGGAATTTTTTGGCTCATACTAAAGGTAAAGTTCCCCTAGTCTTTTCTCCAAGACAATCTGCAAATAGTAGTCAAAGAAAAAGAATCATGAGACATCATTGATCCTCTAAATCCTTCATGGGACATCCTCGAGGTAGCTAGTAACCTGACTCACAGAAAAATGCAAAAAAGATAAGACAAAATAGCCCAACAAAGTCAATAGCCATTCAAAGTGTTTTGCCAAAGATTTTTTGTCGATGTTTACCTAACTAAGTGACTGATAGGTTGATTGTTTGGCAAGGCCTGGTTTCAGGAGAAGAAACATGTCGTATAAGACATCAAGTTTGGTGTCGATCATGTGACCACCTATATAAGGAAAATGACAAAGGTTGATTAATGACAATGTTTGGTTTCAGGAAAGAGACATCTTGTATAAGACATAAGTTGACTGATTTGATGTTTGAGGTTGAGTTGATGTTGACTATTTTAACAATCGACTAAGTTGACATGATGATTTTTTGGCTTGTTTGTCTTGTTGATTCATGGCTTGTTTGACATTTTGATGACTATTTGTGTCTAGATTGACAATGTCTGATTTATTGTGATTGACGCGACAAACCCTAAAGGACCAACCTAGGTGGCCTTAGGGGCTCATCGATAGATGGCCTTGCTTATGTAGCAATGTGGAGAGACCTTGTAGTTTGACATGATATGAATTAAATCTATTAAAAAAGGATTGAGTATTGAGTTGAGTTTTATTTGACAAACCCTATGAGACTAACTTAGTGCCTCAGGGGCTCATCGATAGATGACCTTGCCTACGTTATACACACAGAGGCATCGTAGTTCAAATGGACTTGGACTGACATGATCGACGTTGACTTTGTTTTTGGGATTTTTGAAAGTTATTTGGATGTTTTTGTATTTTTGACATGTTTTGATTTTCTTTTCTTTTTGGGAATATTTGATTTTTTTGTCTTTTTAGGAATATTTGATTTTTTTCGTCTTTTTGGAAATAATTGATTTTTTTGTCTTTTTGAGAATATTTGATTTTTTTTTTGTATTTTTGGGAATATTTGATTTTTTTTGTCTTTTTGATAATGGCGACCACTAATAGTAAGTGTGGGATCTAGTAATGACATAGGTCAAGTATTTTCCCCTAGACCAATTTATTAGGGATGGAATGAGATAGGTGTTGTAGCAGATAGGATATGAAAGGAAAAAATATGCAAAATGTAAATCATTCTAGGTTATGGAAAGGACAACCAAGCATTATCATGGGTGATATGGGATGAGCGAAGGATGGGAAGAGTTAGATTAGAATGATGGTAGACGACAAAGCAAATTCAACTACACATGGCGCCTATTTTCCAGGTTTTCACCATGGTACTTATCCAAAGCGCCACTAAATTGGTTTTCACTATTGGATGAATTATTTCTCTTGATTTTTTTTTTTTTTTTGTTGTCACCAAGATGCCTATTTGTCAGGTTTTCATCAAGGTGACGATTTTTTTGATTTAAAAAAAATAAAATTGTATTTTTATGGTTATGACAAGATCTCTTTGAAGCTAAGTGTAGAATTGATAAGCACTTAATCCATAGAATGTCACAATGACGCATTAACCTTTCTTGGGTGACTGTGTTGGATGAAAGGACCTAATCTAGATGATGAGTGCTAGTGGTAAATATAAAGAACGATAGATGTGGTGGATGAAAGGGGCTACGGTATGATCCCTAATGTGCACACTACGTGGGCCACCAGGCTTCAAATGAAAAGGAGTTTAGGTGGCTAATGAGCTAGAGTACATGAAGGGGTCATTGTCAAAGGTACCTTGAAAGACATTGCTAATGGTAGCATAATGATATGACAAATGCGTCAACATGGAAAGATTAAATGGGATGTATGGAATGATTGGAAATGATGGAGATGTCCAATCAACAAGCTTTTCTTTTGGATTTTTACTTTGATATAGCCCCCAGTGACTTTTGATGGAAAGGCATGATTAGAGATAGAATTTTGCTTATCTTTGACTTATACTTTTGATTGGTCCAATAGCTTTTGAGCTTGGCTAGAGGACTTGTTTTGATATTATTTTCTTTTCAGGATGTCTTTTGAGTCTTGATATCCTTTTAAAGAGGGAATTTCCATCTTTAATTCTTAATGTTTTCCCTTGCCCTTGCCTTGAGATATGAGTTGTTGATCCATGTCTATGATGCAGATGGACATAAGTGAGATGGATGAGATGGATGGTGTGATAGGAATGTTCAATGGATGAGCGAGAGTGGTGATGCCATCAATGGTATCTTTTGGACTATCCTTTTTAGTACTGTTAATGTCAAAGGAAGCTTGCACATCCTTAACAATATGGCAAGATGACTTAGTAGAGGTGACAGTAGGGAGAACATACCGTAACCCAGGATGGCGAGAATGGATGGGGGATGGTTCAAAGGATGGAATGATGGAGAAAGAGTCATGAGATGGAGATGAATGATTTCAAATGGAAAATATGAAAGTGTCATTAGGATCCCAAAATGTCTTGATCCAAGCATGGCCACCTATTTATGTACCTTCTAAAGTTGTTTTGTTGTCATTACTGGAAGTCAGATCATTCTTAGCGGTATTACCATTGTCACTTCCATATGATACTCATCACATCCCATATCATGGACTTGGACCTTGGGATTTGATGACACGGTAATTGAAGTGGACGATTTATTCAATGAAGATGGATCAATGTATTGTGACGAGGTGGAGGATGAAGCTTCTTTATTAGCAGGCGCTTGGAACTGAGTAATCTCTCACAAATTGTTGCAATATTGGAAGGCGTTAGGATCGTCAGCTATTGTTATTTCAGTTCCTTCATGGGGGAATTTTAGGCATTGATGGTATATGGATGGTACAACTTTCATGTCATGAATCCATGGTCATCCTAGGAGAAGGTTGTATGGGAGGTCGAGATCCAAGAATTGGAAAGTGGTGTTCATTACCGTAGGTCCAACTTTGATTGGTAGTGCAATAACACCATTAGAAGAGCATTCTCCATCGTCATATTATTTGATAACAATGATTTTGGTTGTGTCTACACATGCTGAGAAGCCTAATTCCTTAACCAATTTGAGGGTATAAATGTTACCCTACACCACCATCTACCAAGACTCATATGACTTTGTGCTTATAGACAAAGACTTCAAGATGTAAGGGGTCATTGTGATTAGCCTTTTGGGTCGAGTAGTCTTGATCAGAGAAAGTGACATGATGGGAATTGACCAAGTAACCCACCATCTCTTGGAAGTGATTCACATTGAGGTCAGTGGGTATGGTAGTGTCCTGTAAGGTTTTTTTCAAGAATGGACCTATGTTCAAGTAATATACACAATAATTCAAGGATAGAGATTTACACAGGTGTCTTCCCCAAATGGTCAAGAAGATTGTATTGATATTTTGGTTGTGGTTATTTTGGGGGAGCACCCTAGATAGTCAACTTAGTTCGGTGGGTATTAACAACACATTTTGGAAGTTTCTCAATGGTAATGGTATTGACATAATCATTGACAGTGTGAATGTGATTTATTATGGTGGTATAGTCAAATTTGACATTAGTGTAATTGGCTAAATTATTGGTCTTATTACCTATTGATGATGATGTCACTCACAACAACAGTGTAAATAAATTCCTCATAGGAAAACTGTGAAGATCCTATCCTTCTTGAAAGATCTAGAACAAAGACAACCTAAAAGAGGGCTCTGCTCTAATAGGAAAAGGTTGGCTTAGTTCAATCCCAAGTCTCTGGTAGTCAGGTCTTGACTGTACTAGGTTCACTTTAAGGTATGATGTGATATTGTTGTTAATCTCAAAGGGAATATGGTTGTTTCTAGTTTCATTAAGAATCCTAAACATTCTACATAAAATTTCTAATTCAATCATAAAATAACATCATGAAATCGAAAGATTTGCAATAATATTTCATGTACATCCACAAATTTTCTATCACTTAAGTAGATTTAGCTTTAAGCATTCAACAATTTCAAAGAAAACAAAATATTTTCAATAAATTCCCATCCATTCATCTATTTTTTGGAACATTTTCAATAATTTAAACATCTATTCTAAAATAAAGCATAAAAAATACTAAAAAAAAAAAATTCTTGATTATTCTTCATGCATGCCCCAAAGAGTTAATCAAATCAAAGCAAACCACTTTATACTTCGCTAGATTACTTCACAACAACATATAAAACGGTGTGAGATTTTAAAGAGAGGGGTTTTAGTTTGGACATCAAGTAGGTTCTGCATACACCCTTAAACAACACAACACATAGTCTTGTTCGGCCGAACTAACAAAACCAGCTACAAAGATTCATAAGATAGGTAGCTATCAAATTGGCTCTGATGTTGATTAAGTTATACGTGCATACAAGCTTTTAGACTAGAATGATTCAAAAAATGGGAAAAAATAACAAAACTTAGAGAAGTTTTTGCTCTTCCGACATCCACAAATTTTGAACTTAAAATGAAAATAAAGTAGTAAACAACCTTTTATAGGAACAAGGCCTCAAAATTTCAAACTTAAAGTTTATCCAGAGAATCAGAAATAACAAATCAAAATGTAGCATGTGGAATACGCCAACTGTCATCAGAATATTCTAGATGAAGTCAAAGCTTTGACTTCCTCAGCAACAACACTTTTCACTTTCAAACTCTAGTATGCAATACTCCACATAGATCAAGGCTATCAGCATCCTTTAGAATATCGGATAGGAAACATCCACCGGGACTGGGAACAACCTACAAAAATTAATTGTAACAAAAATATTCCTATGACACTTTTTGTATCTAATATCCATTACTTCCTTCCATCATTCAAGGCTCGAGCTCCGGGATCTTTTCTTCACTTTTCTTCTACTGGTATTCTCAGAAAACATTCAATATTTGATGCATACGCTCCTTCAAAATCCCTTGTACTACCTTCCAAGTAAGCTTGAGCCTAGTGTATTCTTCTAATATCTAGAGTATACTAGCATTCCTTTGTACTTTTTTTGTTTCATATTTAGCTATAGTGTTCCTACACCATATGATTTCATTAATGAATTCCCTAGTTAACAATTGAATAGAGTCTTTATTTATCCTTTTGATCCATTCCTTGAAGGCTTTTTCTTCTTTACCCTCCTATCCTAGTGTTTGGGGATCACAATCTTGATGTGCTAATATTTCAATGAAATCTTGATCTTTATCAAATAGCTTACTACATTTCTCGGTGACCTTTTCAAATCCTTCAATACATTGTGTCAACATGCCACCTTCCTATTTCAACTGTTTATTCCATTTTTCAAGCAATGCAACTTCTTGTTCTGAAATTATGCTTTCTCTTATCAATTCTTGGATATCCATCTACATGAGAGCTTCAACATTTCACTTTTCTGCATCAA